>CBVK0103822920.1:0-17446 GCA_900067695.1 Picea abies | reverse complement strand
CCAGAATATTTTATTCTTGTCAGGGTTACACGTGGAGGTTTAATACCTCCCGCAGCTATCATAATATTAACAGTAAGTAGGCTTGAACATGGTTCCCTTAGAGACAAAACTGGACAAGCATGGTTCCCCATTCCCTAATTTCATGATTAAGTGCAAATTTAAAATAAAAAATTGGGGCATTAATTTATCCATCCTCTCTAACCACATTGGAATTTATTTAACGGAAGTGATACGCATGTTGGGCATACAGCTCATCAAATCACATGTTATCAACCAGCAAGATCAATTGATGGAGAGCGTCGATGCCATTTCCTACACAATGCATTCAATGGGGAGGTGTTATCAACCACCTTCCCTCATAATCTCTATTGCAGGTGGGATCATGATTGGGATTTAGGGTGATTTGAAGTTTGATGTGGAGTCCGAGTGTTAGTTCTTCATTTGCAATCCTAGGATTTTCTCTGCTTGGAACTCTCTCATACTCCTCTGAATCCCTCGAGGTGCTAGTTATTTCATTTCATTTGTCTAGGCAAATTTGGTGTGGGCAGTGAGACAAATGGTCTAGGTGAATTTGGTTGGCTGCATTACTGTGCGACTTCATCTTCTAAAGCAGGCCTTTCTCAGCATCATCAACAAATGGGACCATAGACAGGTATTCTATGTTTTAAGTGCATTTGGAGTTAATCTGAGAAGTTGGGGAGCGGTAGGTGGACAAAGACTTCAGGGCACAAGGCTGGAGTTGGTAATGGCTCACAAGCATGCAGCCCATTACCCCATTTCCGAGCTGGGTGACTTAAAATCAATCCTTCGAGGCCAGGAAGCCATTATCTCGGGGACCAAAGCAACCATCTCTATTGTGGCAGGTCAAGTGCAGCCCCGGGAGGCTACCAGGGATGTCGAAATTGCACGATTGATGGATATTGTGCAGCAGCAGAAGCTGCAAATTGTTGAATTGCAAGCTGAATTTGTTGCTCTTAAGAACATGGTTGCTGATATTGTTAGTTGTCAAAATATGGCAATCTCAATGGCTCATATGTTAATAGGTTCCTCGGGCAACAAGGAGGGGTAAACAGTTCAACAGCAGCTGGTTGATATGGAAATGGAACCAATGGAGCCAAACCAAGTCAATATAAAACTGAAGCTGTGCACTTCCTTTAGCTATGCTTCATGTTTTTCAAAGTTTGTTTATTATTAGGTGATTATATAACAGTATATCCATATAGAAGAAGACAGGAGCATCTTTTTGAATTTGAATATGTTGTCATAGACTTTCAAGTACAAATTTTGAACCTGCTTAAGGCTACCTTGAAAAATATGTATTCAATATGTAATTGCATGTTGAATAGTGCAGCTGCAGCATTTTTTATAATATAAATATAACAGTTTCTGTTTAATTTTTATTTTTTCTAAAAGAAATCCATTAGTAAAATTTTGGTTGGTTTATCTTAACTTTTGTTTTTTAATCATCTTAGGTTAAATGTTTGGCTATTTGAAATCTCTGACTATTCAAATAAAATGTAATGAGTATGAAAAAATACACCACGAAGAGCTAGACTAGTTGGTCAAGAGGGGTGGTGATATTCCTCCACTAAGGTTCAATTCCCCCGAGAGCATGGTATGTTTCATCTCAGCCCTTGAGTTGGGTGAGGTGTCTACTATAGTAGTTCTTGAAAGGGTGAACAAAACTAACTTTGACAAAATTCAATACAACTTCATTCCTTGTTACAAATCCTCATTGGCCACTTTTGATTAGCTTCTTAGAAAAAACAATTTTCCAGGTTCAATCAGATATATAGGAATGCAAAGTAGCACTACTATTTGAGCATGGGTTCGTCAATATTCTTATAGTTATAATCGCGCAAGTGTCAAGAGCTTAGAGAGAACAAGGCCAATAATTCTAATCCACGTAATGGAATCTGATTTTTTATATCAAATTTCAATAACCATTTCGAAGGCATTAATTTGTGCATCATGTTGACTACAAACTGAATACTTATAAAATTTGTGTATATAGTTAGTGTTCAACAAAAATATTATTCTACCTCCATTTAGTAAAAAATGGATACTAATTAAATGACTAAAAGAATAGTAAAAAATGGATACTAATTAAATGACTAAAAGAATAGCATTATCCTCTTTTCGTTGGACAATATACAAGCCAAATAATTTTGTTTGCATTTAATTAAGGTACATAGCAATTCAAAATTTCTCATATTAGCACCTCAAGCACCTTTAAGCTTGAGAATTAGAAGAGAATATTACTTTCCCCCTCCATCAACAATGAGCCAAGTGCGGTTGATAGCACTAGACCATGAAAAAACTTTCCAATGAACCAGCATAGACATACAATATTCTCTACTAGTTTACAGTAATTTCCTTAGTGAGTCTTAGCTCCAAATATTTTGAAGGACTGAAATACGGAGAGAAAATGGTACCAAAATGAGGATTCACTCGTAACAACACGTGCCTGCACTGATCTCTGTGATCCCATTTTCATAAACTCCATCTCCCTCCAATGGTCTGGTTGAACCAAATTGGGATCATCGAGAAGAGGTAAGGCCATAGATCCTTCAGACTCTAAGCTCCTGATCCAACCCCGTAACAAAAAGTTGACCACCTGTTACAAAAACACAGTTTATTTCCCTTCAGCATGTGCCATTGATAACTTATTTCCTCAACCCACTGCAGATTAATGGCTGAGAAGAGTAATTATAACCTATGCAATGTCACAATACGACATTACAAGCAAAACAGTAAACCTGACTGCCAAACACTTAACAATATAAAATAACTCTCATAAATTAAAAGCCAAGTGACAAACAAAAAAACAAAATATCTTCCATCTAACTCAAAATGATGGATCTTTGACCATCCAGAATGAGATTCAAATAACTCAGCTCATGTGATTGGGCCGAGTAATTTCCTCTCTCTCTATAGTATTAAGTCCATAATTACTCCAGAAATCTCACTTCATAACACTGTGTGTTGACCAGAATTACATAAAAAAGATAATAAAAGGAAAGTATTTTACGTTTTGAGCAGGCTTACCTACTTTTCAAAGCCAGTTTTCTTAAACTAAATCGGATATATCCAATTAAGGGCACTTTGATCGAGCAAGTATTTAAGTTACTTCAGGAATTGCTGTAAGAAGAAAAATTCAATGCACTTTACCAAACTTTAAGAGATTTCTGAGCTAATCTCAGCAAACCTATTATGATCTCAATTTATTTGCTAGAAATATAGGACTCGTGAGGTTGTTTAGCACACTTGTATGTGAAGTTAGTTAAGACGATAGTAGCAAGCAGCAGTTTTGGGGCCCCAAAAAGATTACTTGTTTAATTGCATATTTTGGCCCTACTGTTATATACAATAGTTTTTATATGGACCATGGTTAATGTTGACAGCAGACCCCAAATTTCATTAGAAACAAAAAGGGCTCTTGAATAATAATGAATTGACCCTGGAGTCCCATCGTCTACCCAGTTTCTCTCCCTACTGACAGGTTCATCTTCCAGAATCAATCCAATTGTTCTTTTTATTAAAAGAAAATTTTGGGAATAGTAGTGATCACTGATCCCTCTGTAACGAGTCCATCTCTCAAGCAATTAAGGGCTGCCACATAAATCCAAGCTTTACAAAAAAGCTTTTTCTTTGGGAGAATGAAATTCCAGAATCAAAGATTCATCAAATTGAAACAGTGGGGAAAAGGAAACTATAAAAAATAACTCCAAAGCACAGAAGATAGTATAACACAGCATTCAAGAGAAGCAATTAAGGGCATATTTTGAATATAACTCAAACATTTATATTCCAAAAAGTACCAACTACATCAAGCTAAGTACTGCAATCTCTCTATTGCTTGTCAATTATCACAAAAAAAGACAGCATGTGCATTTTCCGATTCATTGAAGAAAGCACTTTAATTATTTAATTAAATGATAATGTCTCCAACTTGAAATCAAGTGCTTAATTTGATGGAACGATCAAAATCCATGTGCACCAGGGTTTCTACCTAAAGGAAAAGAAGCAACCTTTCCGATAGGTAGTAGCCATTTTTTTCTAACCAATCAAGTTCCAACTCCCATGGATTGCAGAAAACATTTTGATTATTTAATAAAATAATGTTTCCTCCAATTGAATTTAAAGTATTGAATTCAATGGAAAAATCAACATCTCTAATTTCCGAGCTTTATAACAAGAAAAGCAGGGTGCAGGGTAACTTTTCTGATAAGTAGTAGATATTGTGCTACCCAATGGAGTTGTAATTCCCTTTGCAGAAGTAGTTGAAAAAAGACATTCACATCCAAGTAAATTTAACTCTTGTAAATTAAAGTGAATTTGCTCAAAGAGAATCACAGAATTTTCCCTCAAACGATGTTAATCTATGCACGGATTGATTAAGAATTTTTTGCAAAGGGGATGCTCTAGAAATATCAAAAGAAGAGAAATTTCTCTTCGTGACCTATTAATGAATACCTAATGTCAAGCACATGTGCACAGAATCTAGCTTTGGAAGTAATATTAACAAATGCATTTGATTATCTAATTTTACTCATGGTATGTGTAATTTACCCAGCACCTTCACTAAGGGAACAGTTATCAATTTCTCTCTCTTTTCTTTTATTTGATGATGATTTAGGAGCATCTCTTCTTTTTTCTCTTTGTTTTGCAGATAAGCATTCGTAGAATGCTATCTTTTGGTGCATGCAACAGATCTCAAGTACACCCAGGAACCACTTTCATGCATGTTCAATCCATTGGCTTGGCATGGGTCTTCTCAATTTATACACTGTCAACAGGGGCCACTCCTTGTCGATCAGAAATAATGCTCCCTAAGCATAGCTATGGTGGTGGTATAAGAGAAGTTTGACTCAGCCAAACACCAAACTGTTGATGGTTTCTTATTAAAAATAAAGTACTACTCCATGTCTGTATAAAAAGAATCTAAACAGTCTAAGGCTTCACCATAGTCTGATCCTTGATCTGGGAATTCTTGTAAACCTGGGGGAAAAGGATTATTTTTACCTCCCTCGTCTCCTAAGTCCACCCAGACAGAATCTTCTTAAGGTCACTCCTAGTTTACTATATCTTTTAACTGACTGTTGCATTTCTGACCATTGGATGCATGAACCCTGACAGTAGGTTGGGTATCTGTTTCTATCGAAACCCCAACTAAAGGACACTGTTTTTCTATTTGAGCAATGAATACAAAAGTTGATTGTTCCGCCCAGAGCATTAGCACTTGAAGAATGGGGCCAAAAGAGCAGGTTGTGAGTAATACCCAGGGCTCCACTAACCACTTGACTTGATTGAGGGCTCGTCCTCCAAAAAAGTGGTGTCATTCTCTATTTCCTATGGAAAATGCCTTCTATGTAGGATTTTTGGAAATGGTGTGATCAGCACTGGCAGAACAAAAATGACAACTTTCTTGCATCATATCCAAGGCCTGTATATTGTTATCTATTTCTGTTGTTTGCATCAAAACAGGTTGCTTGTAAGGTCCTAATTCAGGGGACATGGAGCATTGTGGAAGTCATTGCTTACATCCAGTTCTAGCGTGATGACTTTGAAGTTTGATCCAACCAAATTAGATCAGATTTGCTTTCTGCTTTGGATGAATTCACCAACATGTTGGATCAAGCAAAATCTTATGTCAAGCAGATTGCAGAACGATGTGGAAAGATCCTAAGATGTGATATAAACTATTCCACATATAGGGCAAGCCCACAAGTTTCTGTTGAGATTGATTTAACAGAATACATGCTTGTTTTACATGCCAAGTGCCAAATCATCATGTCAAACACTGCCCACAGAGAAGGGCTCCCAAGCCTGAGAGCAACAAGGAAATGGGTCCTTCTCTTCCGGTACCTAAAGAAGGTAAGAAAGATGTTATGGGTTCCTCTACTACCCCTAGATCGGGTCCTCAAGCTACATCTGTTGGGGACAAAGTGGTTCAAAGGTTCAATAGAACGAAAAGAAGAAAGGGTCTAACAGTCTAAGGAAAAAAATTTCTAAAAGAGATGGGCAGGAGAAAAAAATGCCTCACAGGGGTTTAGTTGTTGGTTCTACCCCTTACAATGAGGGAGATGTCAAGAAGTTGATGATTAGCAATGCCTTTGACGGAATTAGATAGGAAAGGCATGGTTTCAGGATTGTGTCTTAGATGCTTTTGTTAGGTGTGTATGGATCACTTGCATACTCACAGGTTGGGTGGTTAGGGTTTTGTTCTATCTATGCTCCATGCTTGACAGTAAACCATGTTAGAATTTGGGAGCAGTTCACAAATTCTCTTCCTGACAGAGATTGTGTCCTAACTAGTGATTTTAATATGGTGTAACGGGAGGGAGACAGGGATGGTGGAGTGGCCTCTATAATTTCTGGTGAGGAAAGAGATGCATGGGCTAAATGCAAAACCAAATTACAGACTTTTGATATAAATTGGAGACAAAAGCATTTGGATTTGGGGGGTTGGTTCACCCAGTGAAATAGGAGAGTTGCTGACAGAATCCAGGCGAGATTGGATAGAAATTATGCCCTAAGGGGTATTTCTCATTCTCTCATGCAAGTGAATGTTGTGCAAGTACTCCTCGTAATATGCAAGTTTAGACCATGTTCCAATTGCTTCCGTGATGAGGATTAGATACGAGAACCCTCTCCCTAGTACATTTCCTAATCTAGGTGGATATCAGTGGCCACACACCTCTTCCACTGACTCAGATTCACTGAAAATAAAAAGATACTACTGTTCTGCATCTTTACCCTAATTCTAACATAATGACAGCAGCAGCAGTATGCCCTCCTTCAGCAGGTCCGTACAGCAGTAATGAGGAAGCAGGGGCAACTATGGAGGGGGGAGAAAGAGAGAGAGAGAGAGAGAGAGAGAGAGAGAGAGGGCGCATGCATGCATCATCCTCAGTTTAGTCCCAGTTTAGATACTTTTTATACTTAGCAGTTCAGTTCTATTTATGAGTTTTCTTTAGTTAGTAGTTGCATTAGGGCACTTTGCCTATGGAAAGTTTCCAAGAATAGATGGGGCACAGATCTTTAGAAAAGAGAGATGCATGCATGCATATTTGCACTCTCCTCTAGTGGGTGCATATTCCTAGAAACAGTTCTTTCATGCAGATTGAGGGTGCCAATCCCAAGACCTGGAATAGATCTAGGGTTTCAGTTTATTTCAGATAAAGCATTGTTGTGCATGTACCTCCTAGTCTATAAAGGAGAAGGCGGGGAAATAGATTTTATTCATTCAGTTTTTCAAAGTAGAAGTAGTGAGTGAATGGCAGAGTTTAAAGCTTTCAGTGTATTTCCTGTTTTCAAGAGTAATAAACAGTGATGTGATTTGAGTTTCAGATCTGTGTACCTGTTACTTTCTTCAGTTTGATGTGTTTCAGTATCTAGTGGATTTTAGACTGCAGTTTTGATAAAGATTTCAGTTTTTTGTTTTGCTAATTAGGTAGGTTAGAAATCATTGTGGTAAAGTTGAGACACTCCACATCTATTTTGGAATTGTAAGGCTGCTCTTGAATATTGGAGCTTCACTTGGTCCTCCTCGAGAAAGGCTATTGGGAGCAGGAGTAGGAGCGGGAGGAGCGTTTTTTATATAATACATATTTTAATATATTTTGATGTATATATATAAAAAAACATGCAGAATGTCGAATCAATTGCAAAAAACATGAAAACATAGATTTTAGATCATTTGACCACTAGATTAGTGATGATCATTAAAGCATCAACCATTTAATACACATATAACATCAATTAGATAAAATTTCTCATCGACAAATTGTAACAGACAACATCAACCACAAAATGAAATAGACTCTAGAGCATCATATTCATTACCAAAGAGTTGTAAGATTCAGTCAATAGTTCAAACTTCAAAGGTAAACTATCATATAATGTTCATTGTTTACAAAACAAGCCATTATAAAGACAAAATACTAAGTTCTAGAGACTACTTCTAAACATGAAAAAGAAAAAGAGATCTAGTATATAGTAGTAAGTACTATGCACTAAGTTTTCCTCTTGCCATGAGAAAATTCTAGTTTCTTTTCCCGTGATCTATGAAAAAGAGTAGGAATGTGGAAGTGTCCATGGAACACAACTAGCAGCTACATGGCCCCCATGTAACATTGGATGTTGTGAAGATAAAGACAAAACTGTTGCATCTAGAAACCTACTAAAGGACTAGGGTGGCATGTCTACTCCAAGAATATGGTCACCATCATGATCACCCAAAAGTTTAGCTTCCAAGCACTATAAAACCATAGCTCCATTCTCCAAATTAGTCTCCTCTGGATTGTTGTCCCAAGTCACATCTCTTTTATAATTATCATTATCCACTACATCACAATAATGGGACAACAACCTCAAGTTGTAATACACATGAACCAAGCTTTTTGCCTAGTCTACATTCAAGTTGTTTCTCTTTACATCGTGGATGAAGCTATAGGTGCTCCAACACCTCTCTGCAGAAGAGGTGTTAACCACCTGAGAAAGAACCTTCACTGCCAATTTATGCAGATATGTGGTAGAGGAGCCATACATGTTCCACCATTCAATAGAACTCAACCTATCTCGATCTTTGGTTGCATGCAAGTTACCAAAGACTCCATGCTCACTAATGTATTTTTTCAATTCACTTCGTACTTGAGCACACTCCTCTTCCTTGGGTACCAACTTGTCTAATGCAAGCATATACCCATTTTGCACCTTTGGATTTGTGTGTGGTCTTCTCCTAACCCCACCCACAAGTGTTGATTGGGCCAACCAAGATGGAGAATAATATTTTGGTGTAAGGACATATGCTAAGGCATGGAGTGGAACATTCAGATTATCCCACCTTTTGACCACATGTTTATGGATATGATCATACAAGATCGCATCCTTCAACTCAATAATGTCTTTGATTTGGCCTAGCATGTTGTCCATCTGCTCATACATTTCTCCAATCACTATCTAATCTATATATGCAAACTGAATCATATTGTAAATGGGTTTCATGAACTGTTGAATATACCTAACAAGTTGCCAAAACTGACCATCAAGAACTGTGTCCTCCATCTCTTGAAATTCAATTCTGTCATATGAAGATGTAGCCTTGTATTTCAGATCCTTCCATGAATCACTTGAGACCATACTAGCCAATGCCTCTCTTACCTTCAAAAGGCACTTGAAGGTGAGATAATACCTAGCAAATCTGGTCCTTGCAATCTTTAGTAACTCCAACTTGTAGTGATTGCGGAAAATGAAGTGGGCCATGGTAAAGCACCTATCCATCTATAATCATGGTCCTTCATTTTAATGATATCATGCATCAAAAAGTTCATTATATGAACCAAACAGCCTAACCAAAATATGGTCCTTCTTACCTCTTTAGCTCTCCAATGGTGGTTGAATATGACTATAGCAGCCTTCAATCTTGCTTCCAAGCTCTCACAAATGGTAGCCTTCAATCCCCTTCCAAGCTCTCCAATCTCCCTATGTCTTCAATATTCCTTCCAAGCTCTCCAATCTCCTTTCAATCTCCCTATAGCAGCCTTCAATCTCTTCAAGAAATAGCAAGAAACCCACTCAAAACTCTCCTAGCAAAGATGAGTGAAATGAGAATTAGAATGAGAGAAAAATGGGGTGAGTGGGTATTTTAATCCTAACAAGCCCTCACCATGCCTTTTGAAGCCATTTGGAACTTTGAAATTGTTCCCAAACACCCAAAAAAAAAAGATGAATCCACTTCATTGTGCGGGAGCAAACAAGGAACGCCCAGGGAGCGTTCAGGGAGTGACACTCCCAAAATGGGCAGGGAACATTTTTTTTCCCAAGAGAGCACGCTCCCGAAAAACGCTCCCAGGAGGGAGCATTCAAGAAGCACCCTTGGGAGAACGCTTCATGAATTCTCCCTCTGGGAGTTCACTTCAGGAGCGGGGGCGAGGGGGGAGGGTGCTCCCCCGCAGAGTAGTCCTGGAGACACATTTTCTTCAGTGAGATCCACTGGAAAGAGACTCTCTTAGGTGATGTTGACTCCAATGGTCCTTTCCACTATAGAAGGGTCTGGCACTGTATTAAAGTGGTCACTCTATATATTGCATGGAAAATGCAGTGTGAAACCACATTTAGTCAGAATTTGTATTGTATTCTCTGTTGTCTCCCTTAAATAACATCATCTTAAGGACCTGTCTATGCAATTCAGAGTTAAAACCGCTCAACTTATAAGAGATGTGTGTGGCTGTTCCATTGTGGCGCAATCAGACCTGAAGGCTTTTCTTTTGATCTATTTTTGTAACTTTGTTGCATCATATTTTCTGTTAATATAAGTAGCATTTTTCCCCAAAGAAACAATAACGTACTCATTTGGGATAATTTAAACAAGAGAACTTGGGTTGGACCGAGTCAGTGACAACTCTGTAACAAGGAATCTGAAACTGTAACTCAAGTTTTTTCAGTGTCCTTTATCTCTGAGTTGTAGAGTCACTTCAGAAGATCAAACATTCAAATTCCTCCTTGGACTAGAGACACTATAGATTCAACCATAAACAATTATATTTCCAGTCTCAGGCAGAAAAAAAATTCAGAGCCTTCTTTGATCATTCTTTGATCTACTTGGATCAACGGAAATAACAGCATTTTCATGGGCAAGATGCTCTCTGTTGAAAAGTGTTTCCTCAAGGACTCATTTCCTGAAACATGGATTCTTTCTAATGCATAAAGGAGGCCAAATCCATCACCATCCTTAGTGCCGGACACAGATCAGTGTACAGCCTTCTTTAATGGAGCATCGAGGGAAAACCCAGGGGCTGCTGGAGCTAGGGGTTCCCAGTTTATTAATAATTGCAAGCAGAAAAATTGACTTCATGGCTGGTATGAGAGTCACTACAAATAACCATGCTAAGATATATGCTGTGCTCCCGTCTTTAAAGATCGCCATTGTGGAACAGTTGGAGATATTGTGGTTTATGGTGACTCCGAGATAGTGGTGAAGGCATTGGAAGCAAGGTTTCAACTACACCGCTCACTGTTTAGAGCACCTTTCAGAAGGCTATGGAGATGAAAAGAGCATTTAGGAGGGTAAGTTTCAGGCAAACATCAAGGAATCAGATTTGGCAGCCAAAGCGACCACACTGTTGGAGCAGTACTCATTAGAAGTATGGACAATCGATGGTGAAGACAGGAGATGAATACGGAACAGAACCATTTTCTGATTCTTAATTTCCATTTTCCTGCACATCCGGATTCTGCATAGATCATAATTGGTCATTAGAATGTTAGAAGCATTTGTATAAGATGTCCTTTTCCTTTCCAGCTGGGAAGGCAAAGGCATTGGAACGCCTATATGGGGATCATCTTTCTTCATAGTATATGTGTAAAAAGAAATATCTGCTATATGCATGTTCATGTTACTGTAGACACCCTAACCAAAGTCGATGAGAATCTCTTAGTGGATATGGAGGAGAGACCTGTGGGCCTGAAAACCGTGGAAGCTAAGATTAATCATTGAGTCGTTGTACTTGGTGATAGTGATGGCCATACTAGTTTTTAGAACCAGCATCTTGGAATGTCTGGCATCCCAGTTTATGAGACAATATTGGTCTTTTTGTATACATTTTATTTTTAATTAATAGAAAAGTGGACATTTTTCATGCAAAATATATAGATATATATCGTTTCTCAAGGATGGTCCCTAACATATTAACTCCCCATGTGCTTGGATGTATCTTGCTTGTTTTTATGCAGGTGAAAATGAAATGCGATATTGCGTCCTGAAATAAACAAATTTATTGAAAGTTTCAATTTAAATACAGCAAAGGGCATAGAATTGTCCACCTGTTTGATATTATTCCATAACAAGAACTTTGCAGATTTGATTTCTTAGAAAACATGAGAAAATGATAAAATGATAAAACAAATAAGCTATAAGACATCAGTAAGGAATAAAAACACACCTCGGGCACCTCACTATGGGGGCAATGTCCAGCAGGGCTAATCTCATAGTATAAAGCTTCTGGCACTTGACTTTTCACTTGCCGACCCCATACAGGTTTTACCCAAGGATCCTCCCTCCCATAAATGAGAGAGATTGGTATGTTATTTTCCCGACATCTGCACATGTGCATCTAGAAGTTCAGAGAAACAGTACAAAACAATGAAGTCATGAGTCCATAACACTCAAGCAATGAAACAGAACAAAATGTGCAAAAAAACCTTGCAAGAACACAAGCAGATTTGATCCAAAGAAATGCATATGTTTAAACTTTAAACTTTAAAGGAATAGAGAACAAATTTTGACAATCTTAACATACATTTCTTCAACTCACCTTAAAAGGGTTTCATTAAACGAAAGCTCTCCCTGAGGAGCAAAGATTATTGAGGAAAATGCAGCAGCAGCGGCTGGATGTTCTGTCGCTTCCAGTATACGCGACAGAAGTTCAGCTGTCACAACTGAATGATCAACATACACTTGCTTGAGCACATTCTCTATGGATTTGGGATCACTTATCTTCCTCCATCTTCATAACAGATAGAAAAGAAAAATCATTTCAACACAGAAGTTCCTGTACCAATTTGAAAAAATATAATTCTCTATATTTGCATCCTTACCATGCTTTAAGAAGCTTTTGTTCAATCCCTACTAAATAGGATAAGGCATGAAACATAGAGAAGGAACAAGGTAAAATCTAGAAAAAATGAACAATTAAAAAGGCTAGATTCATGAGAAAACAGAATACCGAAAATCAAAGGTACTTTGAAGAAGGTAAGCTTACGCAAAGTCAATAAGCTTTTTTGCACGATGAGGCAGAGGAAAATTGCCAGACCAGGGAAACAGTTTTGCTACTCTTGGTGATCTTGAAGGATTAGGAATAAATGCCCAAAACGGTGTCGCATTTAGCAATGTTATTCCCTTTACTAGTTGAGGGTTGCATGCAGCAAAGTACAATCCCACAAATCCTCCTAGTGAGTTACCCACAACATAAACTGGCTCACCAATAACCTGCAACAGTAACAGGAAAAATAAATAAATCTAACACCACCATTGGACACACCAAAGACACCATCCAAGCTCCATCTAAAACTCTTAAACATGCATATCTGAAAATATTTGTACCAGCATAAATCATGATGAATTTCTTCAATTTATTATGTCCTGCGTAATGAACAAAATCTGATAAAAAAATTGTTTCAATTAAGTGAGCAGTCACGGTAAACTCTTATAACTTCAGAATATATGTTCCACGCACCAAAAGGTTACCAAGGCAAGATTTATAAATACACCTATGCATACCAACATGGAATACACTAGCAAGAATTTTGGGCTATGAACAAAGGGTATCAAGGGAAGGCACTACTAATAATATAACCAAGGTTCAAGATAGAGAGGAAATGCTCTCTGATGAAACTTGAAACATACAAGGCTTGTAGGCAAGATTTCAAACACTGTGGCATACCCACATATGAAAGCTTCTGCTGTGCACAGTCAGAAAGATTTGAACCTATTAATTGTCAAAAAGACTAATAGTACAAATTAATATTTAAAAGGACTAATAGTACCAATACCTTCTGTGGGCTCCAAAGTTGCATTACAAAAGGGTTCAAGGGCCCGCTTATATTGAAAGTTGGGGGAGAATGTATCTAAATATGGGCCAAACACAGGCCAACCAAATGGGATATCAATAAGGATCAACCAATCAGCGCTTAAGTGCAATAAGAATGAGCAGGAATTAGTGAGGCAGTGTTAAGATAATGCAAAGCATCAGATTGTCAATTCTACTGCAAATGAGTTTCATAACAAAATTTGAAATAAAGCAGCAGACACTTGAATTTCAAATTGCATAAAAATAAATCTGTCATCGCAATGATCACCTAATAGCAACGCATATCTACAAAATAATTAGATAAATTTTGCATATCTACAATATATTTTAGTAATGACATCTCTACAAAACATTCAAAGACTTTTCCATCCCTCTCCCAACCCGCATTGCATAGGAAATTAGGAATGCATCTCTGCAAATATATATATAGCCTTCTCTGACAGATGGCAGAGTAGACTCCTTTAAGGCACTACATGTTGAAGTCATACAACGTACCTGGTCTACAAAATTTTGAATCTGATCACGCCACAAATCCACTGAATACACTAGCTCGCTTGCCCATGGCTCCACCTCCGGCCCAAAGCCCCAGTACTGAAGAGCTTCTTCAGAAACATTTCCTTCAACTAGTGGCGCAGGATCATCGGATGGCAGCGACCGGCCCTGCCCAAGAAAATCAATAGCCCAGACTCTGAAATCTAGTCCTAGGTCACGCAATTGATTTTCATAATGAAAAGACCCCACACCAAACCCAGGCAAAAAGAGCACTGCCGGAGCATTTGTATTCTGAGACCCTGCCTTCTCATAATGGACTGTCCACTTATACTTCCACTCCCATAAACAGCTTTCAATCGGAGAACCACGATTGCCATCTGGCAAGCTGGGAATCCTAAGCAGTGTAGGTGGCTTTTTTGCAATAGGACTTTCAACTCTGGGAGATTCCACCCATAAGTTCTTGTTTAAACTTTTTCTTCCTTCAGCAAAATAATAATTATCAATTAAAGATTTCCTTGAAGAAATTGCAGATGCAAAGGCCGTTGAAAGCTCTTCGTATTTTTCTCTGCGATTAATATCATTTTCCTTGACCGCCTCAGTATACCGCTCATATTGCTCAATTGCTTCTTCACGACCCCTTTTAAGATGTTCTTTAGCATTTAATGCCAGAGGTTTGCATCTAACTCTGTTTTTAGTACTAAAATTCCTTTTAAACCCTCCCGAAGCCTTACCTCCCCGTGATTTTACAAGCTTCGTCTTGGCGATCCGGAAAGAAGCCACAGGAGGAGGCCGAGAGCAGGCTACGGACTGCGTAGGAACTAAATAAGTTTTCAAGTTGCTCCCAGATTTAACACCGGGAAACCTACGGGGCATATTAACGAATTCCACTGCCATTTATCAACGTTTACAATAAATCTGCCAATATTTATCGTATATTTAAACAACTTTACAACTTACGGGGAATATTAAAGAATTCAGCGTCATTCAACAACGGTTACCCCAAATCTACCAATTTCAATCATATACTTGAACAACTTTACCGCGAATTAAATTGAAATCGTCCTTGGCTGCAAAGTATCAGTTCGTTTGGCCGCGATTTGATGCCGCAATTCCAGACCTACTATTCAAATCCTTATCAACTTATGATACGAAGTTGATAATGGCCGAATTTCTGTGCAGTTTATTCTCGTGAATTGTTTTCTTCAATTCCGAGATTTAAAGTTTACAGAGCAAATTCTTCTGCATTTATAGTTACAAGTGCTGCTTCTTGCGATATTTGTGGTAGCTAGGGTTAGGAAGAAAAAAACTTACAGGATTCGAACACTGAACATTCGAGAAATCAGCGTCTGCCTTGCGTGTTGGAGTGTGCTCGATTGAAACTTCCCGACTTGGCTTGGCTTGTCCCTGACGAAACTACTTACAGGATTCGAACACTGAACATTCGAGAAATCAGCGTTGGGATAGGCTGAATTGTGAATGTGCGAATCGTGCACGCAACTCGCGGTGTAGCTCCCATCAGATGGAGATTGTTTTGAAATTAAGGTGGTGACGTGGCGCGGTTCTTTGTTGTTTGCGTTTTAAGTGAATGTGATATCATCCATTAGACACATTTTAATTTTATTTTGTTATTTGTTGTATGTGTCTTAAGTCAATATTTTGGATATTTTATTAAAGAAAAAAAAGTATTTTTAACGCTCATGAGGTTAAAAATAGTCTATGTGTTAAAAATAGTCTATGTGACAGATTGCTTTTCCATCTGGCTTTTGTATTCGGCCATTTTCCTGTGAAATTTTACAATAATCACTCCTAGCTTCTCGACAAACTCTTCGTTGAATAGATTATCCCAAGAACTAGCTACCAGAATACCTGCATAATTTTCCCTGTTGTCTTTTAAGGCCTCACATTCCAAAATGAAATGTTTCTCTGTTTCCACTTTTCCGGAAGAGCACAAAATACATACTCTTTCCTCCCACCTTTCTTTTGGCCTTTTCCAGCACCCTGTTTCACAACGGAGTTGATGAGAATTAGTCGTTAATTGAGCAATAAGAATTTTAGATCTCCAAGAAATATTGGCCCCTATGTATCCCTTTTGCTAATGGTTATGAGTGGGGTTAAACTCTTCAATGTAGTACTTCTTCTTTCTCCCTAGCTCTTTCTCCCAATTATGTTTGTGGAGCTTATCCATAACAAAAGTTTTTATCTCCTCACTGTTTGTAGGACACATGCTCGAGCAAATGCCCCATTTACTAAACCATTTGTTATTTTGCCGCATCCAAGTATTCTTTCTTTTGCACAATCTGTCACTAAACACAACCTTAGGCCATCTACCCTCTTCCATTTGCTCATTTTTTTTCAAATACCTTATGACTCGCACCATAGCAATTGCTTCAATAGGAGCAGCCCCTGTTTCACTTAACAGGATAGCATAAGAAATTGCACTTTTAATTTTCAATTTGTTTGTAATCAAACGCTTCTGAATTTTTTCAATTTGTTTCCACTGTATCTCGGTTGTGCTGCTGGCCCACAGTTCACAACCGTAGAGAATCACCGGAATTACTAGAAGCCCAAAAAGAGTTAGAGTGGTTTTCCAGTCCCACAGTTCTGCCTCTCTACACTTGTTTTGAAAAGCATAAAATGCTTTCCAACCCCCAACCATCCCAACTTAAATTTATGTTGAAGTCAATTCCGAGGTATTTGTAGTCTGCAACTTCTTCCAAAATGTTGTCTTCAAAGTAGAACTTATGCTGGTTATGCTTTCTTTTGTTAGAGAAAACCACTACTTTCGTTTTACTAATATTGACTTGCATCCCCACCCTTCCACAAAAATGCTCAAGGGAACATAAGTGCTCTTGCAAACCACGAGCCGATTTAGCAATCAATATAAGGTCATCTGCGTACAAAAGAAGCCTTATAACAAACTTGCCCAAATGGATACCGTCACTCCCTTGCAAATTTAGCCACTCTTCAAGCTTGTCAATAAATAACCCAAAAAGGGTAGGAGACAATGGGCAACCTTGCTTGACCTCGATATCGCTTCTAAAACTTTTAGAAATGCCTGCTGAAGTTCTAATTTTGGCTTTTACCTCTTCATACAGCCTATGCGCAGCTGCTCTCAAATGTTTGGGAACCTCAAGTTCCTCCATTCTGCCCCAAAGCTTATCCCTAAGGACCGTGTCAAAGGCTTTTTTGAAATCAACAAAGCAACAAAAAACTTCTTCCTTTTTTTCCCAAACTTTTTCAATGATGTGCCTTAAAGTTATGCAATGATCAACTGTGGAATGTTTGGGTCTAAAACCTGCTTGCCCTTTAGCACGTTTATCTCTTTCTTCTGCCCACTTGTTGATTTTCTTTTCTAACATGCT
>CBVK0103822919.1:0-14984 GCA_900067695.1 Picea abies | reverse complement strand
TTCAATTATGGTAATGAGATAATTGAGACGAGGTCATTATCATTAGAATGTTGCAACCTAACTCTATTATTTCTATTTTAAGGCATTGTATTCATGTAAAGTCTAAGTTTGATATTTATGTTCAATTATGGTAATGAGATAATTGAGACGAGGTCATTATCATTAGAATGTTGCAACCTAACTCTATTATTTCTATTTTAAGGCATTGTATTCATATAAAGTCTAAGTTTGATATTTATGTAGATTGAATTGCCCATCATAGAGTCCTATGCGTAGAATTTCTAGATTTATTATTTCTATTGTATTATGTTATAATTACATTAATCATGATTACTTACTCTAATGCAATATGTGATGTAGGGAATTTATTACAGTAATCATGATTATTTACTCTATTGCAATATGTGTTGTATGGAGTTTCTACTTTATAGTAGATATATAATTACATTAATCATGATTATTTATTCTTAATTATTCTATTCTAATATTTATTCTTAATTACTCTATTCTAATATGTGATGTATGGAATTTGGAATTTGTACTTTATATTAGATATATATTTTTGTTTAAGAGATTATTGTGTGAATTTTGTGTTTTGTACTATTTGTTAAAGTTGTTTTAGTAAGATATGAAAGGTATTTATTTCTTTTTTATGATGATTTGTGTGTTTATGTTGATTTGTGTGTTGAACTTTTTTCTTTGAATATCTTTACGATGGTTCAAATGTGATTTTGGTTTACAATTTGATGTTTGGCATTATGGGAGGCTATCCCTAACCTAAGCTTTGGTTTATTTCTCATTGGTTGCATATTTGACCTCAATAAACTACTTGGCACTTCTTATGGGGTCTTTCTCTATTTCTTTGAATTGATTATGGGTTGTGTCATGTGTGCTTCAATAAATGCATTAGGTGGTTACAAAAGTTCCCTTTAGGCCCCCTAGCACCCCCAATTATATTGGGGCACACTTATTTATGAATTTGCTTTGATCTTCCCCTTTTATTTAGATTGTTTAAGTGTAAGCCCTAAATTATGTCTTTTCCTACGTGAACTACTTATAGGCCCCACTATTTTTGCATACCTGTGAAATAGATGACTCTTTTTCCTAGTTATACATGTGGTTTAGACATTCAACCCATGTAGCTTGACAATTGCAAAAAGAGCATGACTTCTTCTTTAAGTGCAATAGCTAGTTACACCATTTAAACATTCCTAAATATATTTATGTAAATGCCTTGATCTTTGTTAAGGATGTCTCTAAGACTTATTGAAACTCTGTCACATTGAAGGCTCATAAATCTTGAAATCACCTACTACTTTTCACACTCCTAGGTTTCATTGGATTTTCCATCTCCGTCGACCCTTTGCTTGTTGAATGTTGTTCATTATTGATGTTTCATCCTCACTATTTGGATATCTCTTTCGTGTATCGATTTATTGCATATTGTGGTGTCCTGGCTTCATCCCCTCACACTTTAGTCCACCTTCATCCCCACCTCGAAGGAAGCTTGAACACAACCTATGAATCAAGAGGTAACATTGACCATTGAGTGCATAGGGTCATACACATTTTGTGCATACTTAGAATAGATCATTTGTGTGTGCATGTGTGATATTTTTTCCCCCCTCGTGTATTTCTATACACTAGAGATTTAATTATCCTTGATTTTTTTCACATGGAAGAGAAACAACATCATTAATGACATTAAGAGGTCCTTGATTGCTTGGTGTTCATCTCTTCCCTGAGCTCAAGTCCCAACCATTAGATTTAGACTAGACTAGATCAAATCACACCTAATTAGAGGTTTTCACCCACCTAGGATACAAATTAAACCTAGGCTTCCCTTCCAAGTTGATCGATCATCATTTAGATTGGGTAAAGAACCTTAATGACTATTGTTTATAGTCTTTATTAGGTTCAAAAAGGGGATTAATTAGGTTGCATCTATTGTATGTTGTTCATATTTTCAGCTATGTTGTAATGTCCCCATTATAATCCCCAGTTTAATTAATGCTTACGTGGATATAATATGTGGCTACGACCAAGCGATATAATATGTGAATTGCATTTCAATGTTTTAATAATAAAAATGTGATGTCGTATGTTAAAGGGGACATGAACAAGAGATGGGGGTTGAACTAATCCACAAGAGAGGGAAGTGTATAGGATAACGGCCAAGAGGGGTCAAAGGGGGAATTACCCATGTATATCAATTCAACCCATTTTCTTGAACTTGCCAATTGTATATGAACCTTCTGATTTCTAATTGAGTGTTCCCAAAGCCAATCATTGAATGCATGTAAGAGGGTGGGTGTGAGTGGTCACATCCTTCTAATTGAGTGTTCCTAAAGCCAATCATTGAATGCATGAAAGAGGGTGGGTGTGAGTGGTCACATCCCAAAGTTATTGGGCACATGGGGGCTTAGTACAATCAGCTTGGGGAAGAGTGTGAGTCAAGAAAGGAAAGCCACAAGGGTGGAAATTGGTATGGGTGGGGACATCGATTTTGGAGTGAGTGAAGTTTGTGTAAGGAAAAGGAGGAAGAAAGAGAGCTTGGAGCTGGTGTAGACATGGAGGGTGAATTCTAGAGCATAACTGAAGCGAATTGGAGCTGGAAAACTGAAGAGCTAGGTTGTCAAGCCTGAAGAGTGAACTTCATAGCAATTTTCACTGTAACAACAAGTATTGTTGTTGTTTTGTTAATAGTTTTCCTAGCAGCAAGTTCCCTTGAGTTCCCAACTACAAGATTCCTAGCTACCTGTACCAGAGAGACCCTGGTAAACGAATGACACATTCCTTGGGTTAACCCTGGTAAACGGTTGGCACATCCCTTGGGTTATCCCTGATAAACGAATGGTGCATTTCCTTGGGTTGGGCAAGTTAGGGGGAAGAGAGATGGTAGAACAATCAAGATAATTGTAGGGAATATCAGTTGGGTTATGAGAAATTATGAAGCAACTGAGAGTTCTTTGAGTTCCTAGTTGAGTGAGTCCTAGCCAACCAAATGCATTAGGGGATCTGATAAACGAATGGTACAACCCGAGGGACTGTGAGCAGTGACGAGGGGTACATTCTTTGGGTAGTGCAGGTTGTGAGGAAAAGATAAAGATGCAGGTTTGGAACTGTTGTGAGAATGATGAGTCGTGAGTGGACTGTGAGAGACCACCCTCTTTTGAGGATTACTAGCCTCAGCTTGGGGGTGACTAGCTATTGAGATTTGGAACAATCAGTATATGATTGGGTGGAACGTTCGTCCCAAGTAGTTGGTTGCACAATTATTGTTTAAAGATAAGTGTTTTATCTTGCATTGAGTTATTTACATGTGTTATTGATGTGCATGAACTTTGTGTGAATGAGAATGACTTATACGTTGCTATAATGGATGAATTAACCATATTTCATGTTGATTATTAGCATGTTTTAAATACATATGTTTTATGGTTATAGACTGTAGCTAAATCTATTATAAATTTTTAGTTGTAAGCTACAGGAAATCAACTAACAGTAAAGGAATTACCTTAGTTAGCATAAGTTTTATTTTTATGTGTATTATGCATGTAATGTTGCTTAGCTGGAGGCTAGGTACGTTACATTTTGGTATCAGAGTCGTAATAAGACATAGTTTTGTATGACATGACCTAGCCTAGGTGGTTGGATACGTTACAAAGCGGTATCAGAGCCCAAGTTTTCAACACTGAGTCTGGATGGGCCGAGTTAGGAGAATGTTGAAGCGGAAACTCGCAAAGAATTAATTTATGGAGTATGCTTGCATCTTGTTTTATTAAATTACTGTAGTAAAATTGAGAGAAATTTCATAGGTAATGTGAAGAATTGAGCCTCTTTGGAAATTTAAAAAATAATCAAATCAGAAAAAAATTGGGTATTTTTCTGTACGATGACATCGACATGACGTGGAGGCCACGTGTCAGCTGACGTGGTAGAAGAAAGACATGTACTGCCACTGTGGTAGGTATGTAATGTCCCTAAGTTGGCTAGTCTAGGAAACTCTGCTAATGTATGTGTAGGATTAATTGTTTACAACATATAAACAAGCATTCAATTAATAATGGCGACAAAAGATTGCAAAGCTTATATTATGAAATCTTCGTGGAGTACAAATGTTGAATGCGGCTGATTAAAATGAATCACTCGGCTAGATAAATGACAAGGATCTTAGCCAGAATACAAAAGCAACTAAAAAAATAATACCCAATACCCGAAGAATGTTGTGGAATGCAATGGATGAAATGAAGAACTGTTGCAGATATGTCAGCTCGTACAACAATTGTTGCAAGTATGGAAAGTTCGCCCTAGTGGCTATACCTCTTGGAAATGCCTGGAACCTGTCCCAAACAATGCGCTCTACTCTGCCTTGCAGTCCTGGTGACTGTTCGGACCTCAATCGGTGTATCTAGTCCCTGGATGGATCCCCTGGGGGAAATGCATCCCCTCTGCTCTGGAAAACTGCGCCCTAGTGATTCCACCGTCGGAATCGACTGATGTGTGTCTCAAAATGATCACCCAAGTCTACTGGGAAATGGGTCGGAAGGATTTCCCCAGATCTGAACTGATGATCACTCAGGAACCCTAAATGTGTCCTCCCCAAGTGTCGCACTCCCAATGTCCGAAAAGTGCGCCCCAAATGATCCCTCCATCGGAAGCTGATGAGGAACCAGGCAAAAGATGTGCCTTGCCTTATTCTCAACTGGGTCAAAGGGGAATCTCTGAACTCTCCCTAAAAGGAACAAGTCGATCCATTGAACCTCCTCAGAAGTTGTGCCCTCACCCTGAATAAGTGTGCCCTTGCTACTGGAACATGTGTAACTGTTGCTGAAGAATGATGGAAGACCTATGTGATCTTCCCGGTGAATAGGGTGTGTCTCTCAACATTGAAATCAACCAACTGGTGTCTTCCTCCTGGAATCCACTGAACTATCTCTCCTGAGATGTGCCTCTCTCCTCAATGACAAGTCAAAATCTACATAATGATGAATTAGGTCACTGAACCTTCTCTTATAGTTGCTTGAAACCCTAATTCATTGTTGACTTCTAATTTTAGCTTGTTTGTTCTATTTTTAGCTCAAATTGGCTTAAAAAGCACTTTTAGCCACTTTTAGTTCAATGTCACTTTTTGAATATAACACCTTTGACTGGAGTGACCTCTAGTAACCCTGTTTACCCCTTTTTATCCCTAGCTATAGTCTAATGGGGCGATTTAGACCATTAAGCCTCATCTCTGGAGCTCCTATTTGGAAAGGGACATTACATTCCTCCCTTCTCGAAATTGCTTGTCCTCAAGCAATACCAATCCAGGGTGATGCAAAACTTGCCTGCTCTCCCAAGTAGTGTCCTCTACTGGAAGCCCTCTCCATCTGATCAAACACTCTCTGATGACCCTGCTCCTCAGTTTCCACTCCCGAAACTCCAGTACCTCCTCAAGAACCAACTCGAATTGTCCCTCCTCATCGAATGGGGGAAGCTCCTCTGATGTGTTGATGAATTGTCCCACTGCCTTTTTGAGGCAAGATACGTGGAACACGTTATGAATCGTTCTCCCCTCTAGAAGCTCTAGCTTATAAGCAACCTCACCTACTCGGTGCATGATCCTGTAAAGGCCATAAAATCTGGGCTTGAGCTTCTCGACCCCACTCTTCTTCAGAGATGACTATCTATAAGGTTGGAGTCTCAAGAAAACCAGATCCCCAACCTCAAAGTTGCACTCTATCCAGTGCTTGTCCATACTCATCTTCTGTCAGTTATGTGTTGTCTGTAGGTTCTCTTTCAACAACTTGAGAATCTCCTAACTCTTTGTGATCCAATCCTTGGCCTTGGGAGCTCTGCTCTCCTCGAAAACCAAGTCTACCAAAGTGGGAGCATCATATCCATACAATGCTTAGAAGGGGGTTATACCAATGGACATGTGGAAAGTGGTGTTGTAGTATTGCTCTCCTAAATGTAACCACTTGACCCATGTTCTTTGTTGTCCACCTACATAGTTCCTCAAATACCCTTTAACCCACTTATTGAGGATCTCAGTTTTCCCATCTGTCTGAGGGTGATAGCTGGTGCTGGGTGTCAACTCTATCCCCACCAATCTAAACAACTCCCTCCAAAATGTCCCAATAAACTGACTGTCCCTGTCACTGATGATGTTCCTCAGCAACCCATGAAGTCTAAAGACCTCCCTGAAGAATAACTCAGCTACCTGAACTGCGATGTACTCTGTCGGTATGGCATAGACGTAAGAAAACTTTGTCAATCTGTCGACCACTACATAGATACAGTCCTTACCCTGGACCTTGGGTAGGCCCGTGATGAAGTCCATCGATATACTTTCCCATTTCTGCTCTGGAATGGGAAGTATGCTCTGACTTGTTCTGCTGGAAAGTCACACACTCACTGATGTATCTCATAATGTCATGTTTGAGGCCCTTCCATGAGAACCTCTCCCTGATCTATCTGTAGGTTTTGAAAAACCCCTGATGGCCTGCTAGTGGTGAATCATTATTGACTGTGAGGATCTTCTTCTTGAGCCCTGTATCTAGCACTAAGTAGACTCTGTCCTTATAGAATATGACATCGTCAATGAACCTATACCTGTCATCATGTATCTGCCCATCCATAACCTCACAAGCGAACTTATTCTTGGAATATTCCACTAACAAGTGGGATTTCCAATCTGCTGAAATCTCCATCAAAGAACATGTTGTAGGCCTTCTCGATAGTGCATCAGCTACAATGTTCTTCTTCCCCTTGACATACTCTATGTCGAAGTCAAATTCATGTACCTTCGTCACCCATTTCTATTGGCACTCACTGAGGTCCTTCTGCTCAAGGAAATACTTCAAGCTACTGTGATCTATTTTGACCATGAATTTGTTGCCCACCAAATATTGTTTGAATTTGGTCAAGGCATGCATGATTACCAACATTTCCTTGTCATAGATGGAGTACAACCTCTCGGGCTGACTAAGCTTCCTGCTCTCAAATATAATGGGGTGTCCTCCCTGCATCAAAACTGCCCCGATACCCTCACCAGATGCATCACACTCTAATACAAATGGCAGCATGAAATCTGGTAATGCTAACACTGGACATGTGCCCATGAATTCCTTCATGTGATCGAAGGATTTCTGTGACTCATCAATCTAGATGAAATCCCCTTGCTTGGTGAGATCCGTCGGTGGTGCTCCAAGCTGAGAAAAACCCCTGACAAACCACATGTAATAGCTGCATAACCCGAAGAAGCTCCTCAACTTTGTCACATTCTTGGGCATTGGCCAATCCAGAATGGCCTTGATCTTCTCTTGGTGTACCTATACGCCCTGTGCACTAATGATGTGGCCCAAGTAAAGTAGTTATGTCATATCGAACTCACACTTGGATTGTTTGGCATATAGTGACCACGCCTCCATGATGCTCAATACCTCATTTAAGTGCCTCATATGCTCCTGCCATGCCTTGTTGTAGACCAAGATGTCATCGAAGAAAACCAAAACTGATTTCCTCAATTAATCTCTGAATATGTAGTTCATGCAAGACTGAAATGTAGTTGGTGCATTGGTTAGCCCAAATGGCATAACCAGAAACTCGAAATGTCCAAAGTGACACTGAAATGTCGTCTTCTCTATGTCCTGCTCTTGGATGTTGATCTGATGATACCCAGAGCGTAGATCAATCTTTGAGAAGAAAATTGCCCCATGCAGTTCATCCATCAACTCGTCAATGCAAGGGATAGGATATCGGTTCTTGATGGTTTTCTTGTTCAAGGCTAGATAATCAATGCAAATCCTCATGGTACCATCCTTATTCAGAACTAAGACAACTAAAGAGGTGAATAAGATGTTTCTCAGTCTGATGTGTCCCATCGCTAGCAATTTCTTAATTGCTTTCTCTATCTCATCCTTGAACCTCCTAGGATGATGATAGGGGGGTGTGATCATAGGTTTTCCCCCCTCCTCCAACTCAATGGTGTGCTCAAACCCCCTGTCGGGTGGTCTCCCTGGTGGAATCGACCCAAAAACTTGTTGATGTCATCCCAACAAGTTCATGATCTTTGTATGATACTGTTGTCGATCCTCTGAATCCTTTCGCATAGTGATCAAGCACTATGCGGCATATGCTACCTCCCCATGTCTGAATATCCTCTCCATCCTCTTGGCCGAAGCTGTCCTAGGTGCTCCTGTTGACATGCCTCTCAGAAAAACCCTCTTCTCGTCACTATCTTTGAACCCCATCTCCAAGGTTTGGTAATTGGTGGTGATTTTTCCCAAGGTGATCATCCACTGGACTCCCAATACCACATTTGTGTCAAATAGGTCAACCACATAAAATTTGTCTCTCATTGTGTAGTTTCCTAACTTTATCTTCAAGTCTGGAACCCTATCTAGACACTCCACTGTATGGCCATCATCTACTACTACATCAAACTCCTTTGTCTGAAGTGCCCATCTCAATACCAATGAAGCGTCAATGAAGTTGTGGGTGGCCCCACCATCTATCAGGGTGATTGCTCGTTGTCCCTGAATAGTCCCTCTGATCCAGAGGGTATCATACCTAGGAACACCAAAAAGGGTCGCTACGACTCCTCCCTTTGTTGGTTTCCGTCTGTTAGCTTGCTCAGGAGGCTGTGGAACTACTAGTGGGTGGGTCCCTACCGGTGTCGGTGGTCTATGGGAAGGCTTCTCCTTTGCCTGTGCTGACTCCTCCTCTGAGCTAGTGGATCCACTTTCCTGCTCTTCCTCCTCACTATCCACACTATCTGTTGTCACCTCAATATAATGAATCTTTCCCTTGCCCATGCACATGTGGCATAGAACCCAAGTCTCTTTGTAGTTGAAGCAAAGCTTCTTCCTCATAAGCTCTCACCTCGTCTCATCATCCAACTTATCCTTGCCCTTCCATTCTCTATGGAATGGATTCCTGTCTCGGTCCTTCTATGGTACGAAGGGTTTGGAAAAGGGTTTAGTCTTTGGCACCGAGTCTGCCAAATCTCGAGTGCGTAAGATGGCATCCTGCAAGGTGTGAGGCCTATATGCCTTCACCCATCCTCTCAAGGGCTCTGTGAGTCCCTCTGTGAATAACATGATCAGCCCGGGCTCTGATATATCTTTCATTGCCACTGCTACCCACTGAAACTCTGTGATGAACGCCTCTTCTATTCCAGTTTGTCTCAACTGGGCTAGATCCCTGAAGTGAATCTTGGGATCCCTCTTGTCAAACCTATCAATGAGTCTCTTTGTGAACTCCATATAGGATGTGATGTGACTGTGACCCAATGTCACCAATCCATGATGCCACCACTCGTGTGCCTCACCCTCCAAGTGTAGGGTAGCGAAACTAATGGCCTCTGTCTTGGTCATCTGGTTGAGCTTGTAGTATGTGTCTAGATTTTGAACCCAAGCTCTGGCGATGCATTTGGGCAATCCTTCAAAATAAGGTATGGTGATTTTACCAACTTTCTGGATGAAATCAATGTTATGACCCTATTGCGGTTGTTGTCCTCCTCTCTGTGGCTCTCTGGGGCAGTTCCTAAACCTGAGTCCACAATACTCGACCAGGGTCATGTCTTGATGGAAGTCACGACCCAATGTTGCATACTCTCTCATGTAATCTGCAATGTCCTCCACCTGAGTGGGTGGCCTATGTGATATCGGTTGTTGTGCTGCTATTGGGGGTGCCCTCTGGAAACTGGGAAACAATGGCCTGGGAATCCTACTCACAGAGGTGTATGTGTGAGTAGGAGACTGGGGTCTACTACTTGCCCCTGAGTTCCCATGTGCTTCATGTGGGGCTTGTGTGCCCGGAGGGTTCCCACTATAGCCAATCTATCAGCCATCTACATTAAAGACTGAGTTATGGCCTGCTGACTGACTACCAAATTGTCGAGTACCTGCATGAAGGTTGCATATGGGTCCATGGGGGCTTTACTGCTATCATCTAGTCTCTCATATATGACTCCTAACATCCTCTTTGCCTCACGCTCTGCCCTTCTCTTAGCTTTCCTCTGTGCCTCTTCCTCTTCCTCTGAGTTGGGAGGAAAAGGGGGAAAATCAGATCTAGGTATTCCCTCCTTGCGTCTGTTGTAAGTGACATATTTGTCACCTACGTGCTCACAACCCCCTGGGTCCTCTGTTGCACTCATCGTCTTTAGTCACAGGCTGGTAGGACTAAAGCTCTGATACCACTGTAATGTTCCTGACTTGGCTAGTCTAGGAAAGTCTACTAATGTGTGTGTAGGATTAATTGTTTACAACATATAAATGAGCATTCAAATAATAATGGCGACAAAATACTACAAAGCTTATATTATGAAATCTCCGTGGAGTAAAATGTGAATGCGGCTGAATAAAATGAATCACTCGGCTAGATCAATGAAAAAAGGATCTTAGCTGGAATACAAAAGCAACTAAAACAATAATACCCGATACACAAAGAATGTTGTGGAATGCAATGGATGATATGAAGAACTGTTGTGGATATGCCAACTCGTATGACAATTGATGCAAGTATGGAAAGTTCTCCATGGTGGCTATACCTCTCATAAATTCCTATAAATTGTCCCAAACAATGCGCCCTACTGTGCCTCACAGTCCTTGTGACTGTCTGGACTTCAACTGGTGTATCTAGTCTTAAGATGGATCCCCTTGGGGGAAATGCACCCCCTCTCCTTTGGAAAACTGCGCCCTAGTGATTCCACCGTAAGAATCAGCTGATGTGTGTCTCAAAAAGATTGCCTAGGTCTACTGGGAAATGGTTCGAAAGGATTTCCTCGGATCTGACTAATGATCGCTCGGGAACCCCGAATGTGTCCTCCCCAAGTGTCACACTCCCAATGTCTGGAAAGTGCGCCCTAGATGATCCCTCCATCGGAATCTAACAAGGAACTACGAAAAATATGTGCCTTTCCTTCCTCTCAACTGGTTCGGAGGGGAATCTCTAAACTCTCCCTGAAAGGGATAAGTCAATCCATTGAACCTCCTCAGAAGTTGCGCCCTCACCCTGAATAAGTGCACCCTTGATGTTGGAACCTGTGTAACTACTGTTGAAAAATGATAGAATACCTGTGTGATCTTCCCGGTGACTAGGGTGTGTCTCTCAACACCGAAATCAACCAACTGGTGTCTTCCTCATGGAATCCACTGAACTATCTCTCTTGAGATGCGCCTCTCTTCTCAATGACAAGTCAAAATCTATATAATGATGAATTAGGTTGTTGAACCTTCTCTTATAGTTTTCTGAAACCCTAATTCGTTGTTGACTTCTAATTTTAGCTCGTTTGTTCTATTTTTAGCTCAAATTGGCTTAAAAAGCACTTTTAGCCACTTTTATCTCAATGTCACTTTCTGAATATAACACCTTTGACTGGAGTGACCTCTAGTAACCATGTTTACCCCTTTATGGCCCTGGCTATAGTCTAATGGGGCGATTTAGACCATTAAGCCTCCTCTCTAGAGCTCATATTTGGAAAGGGACATTACAAGGTACATGTTGGAAGGGATGATAGTTGGCGGGTGATGTGGAGCCAAGTGGATGACCAACTGTCAGTCCCGCGAAATTGCAGTAAGATCTTGGAATTTGTATGTGTTAAGTCCACGAGTCTGCGAGTCCATGAAGAAGTGGAAAATGGTTAAGTGTTGAGACTTTTCGAATGGACTTATGAAAGGAAGGTTATAATATTATGAATCCGCGAGTCCGCGAATCTGCGAAGAAGTGTAAAAATGGTTAAGTGTTGAGACTTTTCAGACGAACTTATGAAAGAATGTTATAAGATTATGAGTTTGTGAGTCTGCAAGTCCGTGAGTTTGCAAAGGAAAAAGAAGCTAAGTGTTGGTGACAGGTTCATGAAAGGTATGAAGAAGATATATGACTTAGATCCGTAGTGAATCCATTAAGACAGATCGATGGCAGAGATCTAATCAAGAAAGGATCAGACGATTGTTGAGCATTGCTACTATGTTGCACGTGCTAATGAATGTTCCTCCACTATTTTGCCACCATAACTTTCATCTCGGAGCTCAAATTGGAGCAAATGAATAGTCTTTGGAAAGGTCTTGAGGAGTAGAAGAGATATGTTGACCCAAAATTTTGATCTGGCATTATATTTCTTCAAAAGTGATAAAAGTGAATTTTGTATCAGCAAAATAGTGGAAACTGCAACTTGTAATTGTTGTAATTATTCGCTCAAAACTCATATTGAAGCATAAGGATAGTCATTGGAAAATTGTTTCGAGGATGAATGTATTTAAGGAATCCTACTTAGGAGTAGTGCATTAATATTCTTCATAATTTAAAACAAAGAATGACCTGTAATCTAAATTGATAGATATTTTGCAATATGCTTAATTCTAACAACAATTATTGCATGCACATTCTTGCAGAATTAGAGATACAAAAAAGCAAACTTTAGTTTCTACATGAGAACTAGAGACATGGAGGATGCTCAAGGGTTTTACAACCATGGAGAAGAAATTGGAGGTCTGCATACCAGCATGGGTAATGTTGAGACTGAGTCTAATGGGAGAAGAGACATGCAAGGGACTGTAATTGTGAGAAGCCTATAAAAATAAGTGTAGAGCTATAGGGTCAATAATTAGAGGATCATGAAGGCTCAAGAAGAGATACTTCAAAGCCTAAATATGCTACAGAAGCAAGTTAACAAGGAATATGGTGCCAACCAAGAAGTTATTGCCAGACAAGTATCAACATCAAGATCCCATAGCAAAATAGATGGTAACGAGAATGATAGGCAGTCAAGAAGCATGAGTAGGCTCCATCATTCTGTTGGAAAATGTTTAACAGGTAGTGTATGCTTGTCATTGATGGCAAGTACAACAGTGAAGATAGCAGGATCAGAGTGTGCATCGATGGAAAAATAGGAACAACGTAAGCTCAGGAGGAATTAGCGTAGAATCGAATGCAGTGCATAGATGTGCACCAGGGATGAGGTTAACTCATGACTAAAGCTCAAGGGAGATAGTGTACTTAGGATCATAGGCGGATCAAAGGTCAAGGCCTTTGACACTTAGAAATTCTTCCAAGTAAGAAGGATGTGTAAGCTTGGAGGAGAAGCGTCGGTGATCATTGGATCCCATCCCGAATTCCCGATGACCGTCAGATATCAATGTAGACAAGAGGAGCGTGTAGATATGGAGGATAGATATCGGGCGTTAGATACGAGCGCAGGGTCTGACCACCGTTGGATCGAGGAGAACCTGCATGTTCTTTAAAGTGCAAGGAGTAGAGGGCTCACAAATCCCGACAGCATGAGGGCCGTCAGATCTGAATAAAGACAAGAAGAGAACGCTGAAGAGGAGGATAGATCTCAGGCGTCAGATCTGAGCGCAGGGTCCCACCACCGATGGATCGAGGAAAACCTGCATGATCTTTAAAAGTGCAAGGAGTAGAGGGCTCACAAATCCTGAAAGCAGGAGGACCGTCCATCTTAGGGGGTTATGTGGACCGTTGACCCGACTCCCTGTCGGAGTTTCGAGGATCGAGAGTTGGAGATGACAAGTAATATCATCCACAGAAATCCCAATTTTGCGATATGCAAAATCTCGACTGAATCTGAACCGTCAGATCAAGATGTGATCTAGACCGTCGATCCAACTCACATCAGTAAACCACATCAGCTAGGAACACGTGGCACAACTAGGTAATGACAAGTGTCAGACTGATTCAACATGCCAAGCACATGTAAGTCACGAATCAGGGTGACACGTGGCAGTTATTTAACACATGTGACGTCAACAGACGTACACCATGTCGGAGTTTTGAGGATCGCGTGTTGGAAATGTCAAAGAAACAATGCAACAGGAATCTCGATTTTGCGATATGCAAAATCGCGACTTAAATCGCAGTCATTGAATCAAGATCAAATATGGACCATCGATTCCAGTCCTTGTCGGAGTTTCGGGGATCGAGAGTTGGACATGTCAAAGATTATTGACATCAGGAATCCCGATATCACGATATGTGAAATCGCGATGTAATCTGAGCCATCAGATTAAGGTTGAATCTGGACCGTTGATTCCAATCCTTGTCGGAGTTTCGGGGATCGAGAGTTGGACATGTCAAAGATTATTGACATCAGGAATCCCGATATCGCGATATGTGAAATCGCAATGTAATCTGAGCCGTCAGATTAAGGTTGAATCTGGACCATTGATTCCAGTCCTAGTCAGAGTTTCGGGGATCGAGAGTTGGACATGTCAAAGATTATTGACATAAGGAATCCCAATATCGCGATATGTGAAATTGCGATGTAATCTGAACCGTCAGATCAAGTGTTGATTGGAGGGCTACTGATGCACGACACAGTGAAACTACCAGAAACCATTGATGGCGTCTACTAGAGAATTCGAAGAGACCCTTGTGTGATCACTAGAGGAGAAGAAGAGTCTCCAAGCTTCGTCCAAGTGAAGGAAGACTATTCTTAGAAGGGATTGACAGATGGATGAGCGTGGAAGCCTATAACTAAAACAGAGAAGGTGAGCTTGACTGTCACAGAGAAGACGAAGAGTCTCAACTGCCAGAGAGGCTGAGGAATCTCAGCATAACATCCAGTGATGCTGGACGCATGGGAAAACGACCAGAGAAGCTGAACAGTTACGATGATGATCACGCAGAGCACTCGAGAGGTGGAGGAGATTGGCGCGGTATGAGCATGCAGAGGAATGGTGAATATTGCATGCACAAGATGCACAGAAGCTATATATACACGGTACAGATAAGAGAAGGGTTGTTGTTGCTATTGGAGTTTGTTGTAGTTGTTGTTGGTGAAGGCGATTCATGTGTGAAGAAGGAGGAGAGTGCAGCAGCTGAATAACATAGAAGAGGAACTGTGCAGTAAATGGACATGGCGCACAGAGCATAAAAAGTGGAAGAAAAAACAGTGCAAGTGATGTGTGCAGAAAGGGAATGAGGCAGACAGAGCAACAAAATGTAGCAGAATAGTGATGAGTCTGGTAAGCCATTGTTGA
>CBVK0103822895.1:0-16554 GCA_900067695.1 Picea abies | reverse complement strand
ACACACACATACACTTGCTCTGAATTTGTATGAAGATGGTCCACAAAATCTTGATGGAAAAATGGAGACCTCAAGCATCAGTTTCAACAGGAACCTTCACACAGTTTTCAACCTATTATTTCATCAATTCTTTGCTCAATCTTGCTTAACATTTTCCATGAGAAACCCATCCTTGTATAGGAGAAGGTGAAGTGGTTAAAAGGATGAGGATGGTCCTACCAAATCAGAGAAGCCAGTAGGATCACAACCATACAGACACCACCTCACATTCATGAAGATTCTCCTTCTAGAATCTTCATGAACTTCATTTCTTTAGCTTCAAACGCCGTTGTACCCTGCCTATACAACAACCTACATAAACCTCACGAGCCAGGTATAGAGCAGCCTGTGGAAATCAAGGATTTCCGCACTGTGTACTACTGTTAGCTTGCGACATCATTCTAAAAACATGCCTTTTAGAGGAAGAACTCAGTCATTTTTCTCATGAAAAAGATTGTTTTGAGACTCTGAACACATGTTTGTAGAATTATCATCAGAGTGATCAAAATAATGTGTAACATAATGCCTCCCAAAGTATGAGGCTAGAGATCGTGATAGCCGAAATACTGTGTAAAATGCGTGTGTGTGTCAGGAACAAGGAGTGCACCAATCAGGAACCTGCAAACAATCAAGCATCTACACAATATTATACCATTTCTGAGGTAGGCATTCCCATGCTCAGACTACAAGTGATTTGAATCATAAATATTAGTCATGGCCACCAATTATACATTGTGGATCCATGCCATCAAGACGATACATAGCCACCAAGAATACACTGTGGATCTATGTGCTAACAAACTTGAAATTAGGACATAGCCACGAGACATACAAAGTGGATCTATGTGTCAATACAAATTGTAAATACTCCATCACAACCTGGACTAAGATGATGAGATCTAGGGTCTTCAATCCCGTTCTCTGTAAGTACGAATCTAACCATGTGATTACATGTGATGAAGTCGAACATGGTAGAAACCACTTGATTACCAGTTATTGATGGAGACCGTTAACAAGTGCGAGGGAAATCACCATTGATGTCAATGAATCCCAAGGTACCTTAGTACAATCCAACGAATGTGAATAAATGAGATGAAGTCGAACACTCGAGGGAATCTTCCGATCAGGGACCAATGATGTGAATCCACTGTCGAAAGTGAAGAAACCTACCATTGAGGCATGCAGGCTGTACTAAATGATTTCTAAGTCTTGTTCCTGGATGATGGGTTTAATTCGATAGGAAAAGACTTGTCACAGGAGGGCCTTGATGTATCCCCCATCAATGACACGAAATAAGTAACAAATTTTGGGTAGATCAAAGTATGAAAATGATTTGAAACTGACACAGGGAAGGCCGACATGGTAGGAATTGAAAATTGCAGATGGATGACTCGATAGAGGGCTTGTTTGGACTTCTCTTGAACATATGAATGACATGACAATGGTCTTGAAAACATTGACTCAAATACAGAGACGTGTTTCTTTCCCAATTTTCCCCCCACCATTTTTGTTGAGTACCTCTTTATTTTTACGCAAGATTGAGGAGGATAACATATGCTTGTTGATGTAAGCTCATCCTTCAGACGAGTCCCTCAGAGTATGTTTAACGAATCCTAAGAAGGAGTGGTTTGATCATGTATGAGTCTTTCGATGTTTGTTTAACGAGTCCAAAGATAGGAAACTCAGGGATTTTTCATGTTTTGAGAGTCTGAAAAACACTTAAAGAGAACTCTCCCAGTTCCTTTTTCGTAAAGTAGTTCGATGGGACTGAAAAAGTGATAAACTATCGCCCATCAAACGTTTTCTTCAAATAATTTTACGAGCGTGAAAAGAACAAGGTCGCTCGACAATCTTTTCGTTTTTATGGAGCATGAAAAGAGCTTAAAGGATACTCCATAGGTTTCATTTTTTGTGTTACCATGACGAGTATGAAAAGATGACAAAAGTATACTTAGTTGTGTTCTCATTGATTTTCGAGCACGAGAACGAACAAAGACTAGGCTCGAGGTTTTTCTGAAAAACTCTAAAAAGTACTTGTACATGAAAAATATAAAAACAAATCACAAAAAATCTCCATATTTCATTGTTCAGGATTCCAATTATTCTATTTGCGAGAAAAAAAAATACTCACGAGACCATTAGACCTTTAGGTTTTTGATAAAATGCATTTAAATAATATAAAATATTAATAGAAAAAGTAAAAAGTGAAATAAATAGGAGTAACACTCTTTTTACTATTTCATTTTCATTTTGCCCAAAACTTGCCTAGAAACTCTGTTTTTACCTCAGACTTTGGCTGTCGATTGCGGGAAGTACGGGTGACCACTCAACGAACAACTTCTATCAAAACGGTAGTCTCCTCGTCCTCTTGATTTTCATCAGATTAAATTTCATTTTTATTGGTTTATAATGGATTTTTGAGTTAATTTGTAGGCCGGTAGGTGCCCACTGGGGCCGCTGTAGGTGACCAATATCGGGACTTGCGAAAATCAATGATTTCTGTAGGAGCCTTGTGGCTCACCTATAAAAACCCCGCACTATGTAAAAGCTTTTCTCACGGCGGCCGAAAACCCAAAAATCTTTTCATGCATTTAGCCAATAGAAATTTTCCAAAGCAACAAATGAGGATGCTAACTCCCTTTTATTGTCCCAATGCAGGTATTTGATCATCAAAATGATGGAGTGGAGTGAGAGGGAGCACAAAGATGATGACCATGATGCTTTAAATGACCCAAGAACTGTGAATGCCCTCCGACAATGCAGATAACTGATTTTTTTTAAAATCTAGGGCATGAGAGCCCAACTGAGGCTACTGGAGTATCTGATCCACATGTGGGATGTGGAACAACATGTGTTTCACGTGGGTGCCCACGTACTATCCTTAGATATCGAAGATATCTATTTCTTGATAGGGTTATCTCGTCATGGGTCTCATGTGACTTTGACAAGAGGTAGAGGTGGTGGTCTACCAATGAGCGAGTATCTTCGTCGATACTATGCTCCTGAGCCAGAGAGACACAAGGAAAAAGTTGCTATCAGGGGTGTCTGAGATTTACCCCTCCAGACTATTCTTTTTACCATTGAACGTATGGTGGGGAGTGCATCTCCTCACATGGCCCTCCAAATCTATGTTCAATATGCCGTGGAGTGCATGGAACCTAGGGTGTTCAACTGGAGCGACGTAGTCCTATGTAGCATGAAGACACAACTAACAAAATGCAAGAAGGGGGACCTTAAACAATTTGTGTATGGATATATTTTGGTGTCTTTATTTTTAGAGAGGCTCCCCCATTTACGTTTACAGGTAGAGTGGGGCATATTGGCCCCACGAGACCCAAGGATGAAGAGGTGGTGCGACCTCATGGCTCGACATGTAGTGGGCCCCATCATCAAATACAACAATGCATTCTTTGACTGGTTGAGGCCTTAGATCCTGATGGTGGACGATTATGCATATGTCGGGTTGGATTTCAGAGGCGACCCTGACTTGGTTCTACCTGAGGGATTTCAGTGGGGAGACACAGGTAATAAAAACGTTTTTCTTTTATGATGTTTTTGTAAATTTTAAAATATAAGATGTTTTTTATGCTTTCAATCCGATGACTAATCAAAATATTTTGACAATGCAGATGTAGGGCCACACCGGCCTCCAGGTACATACCCTATTCAGAGACGAGGGGAAGCAGTTGTGGTAGCAGGATGGGATGCTGAAGACTATGAGGCAGTCGAGCATAACCTAGAGGGATTGACCACAGATATCTCGAACATTTCAATTGGTGAAATTCTGAGACGCTATCAGCCTCATACTGTAGGTGTATCTGGTTCACTTAGTCGATTACTTCATAGGGTAGAACAGGCAATAGTGTGCTACAGTGAGAAACATCCTTGATGCCATTTTGTAGAAGCCATCAACTTTATGTTTTGATATTTTGGTCTTCGGACGAAAAACACTTTTTTGTAAAACACTTTTATCGTTATCTATATACATGAGGCGTCTACCGGCTTACTTGTTTTAATGTAAATTGTGATTGGATTTACACGTGTCTCAAATTTCTATCTAACACATAATTAGCTAATGCGTCTATTAATGTATTTAGACATCTAGGAATGTGCTAATATTCAATGTAATCGAAATAACGTTCCAAGAGGTGAATTTGTAGATATACCCGTAACAAATTAGGACTTCAGATAGAATAGACATTACTTAGTTGTGGTACCACTAACTGTGAATCAATCCGTACAACTAGGTGACAGATTCCAAGTGAAATGGCATCGGTCAACAATTCGATGACTGCACTATATTCTGCGATATTGTTAGTTGCACGACCAAGGCAAACACCGTGTAGACTAATTAACTCATTCGTAGGTGCATAGATTTCCCAAGCAGCGGATGCTAAGTTATGAGTACTATGAATAGCGCCATCGGGGAAGCCAATGTGGGGTAGTGAAGACACCGACATCTAGAAACCAAGCACAATGCAAGGTAAGAAGCTGGGGGTTGAAACCAAATAACGAAAAAACACACAAAAGTAGCATACAAAATTATGATACAATAAAAATACAAGAACTCATGAAAATATATCTTAAGCATAATAATTCTTCAAGTAAAGCCCATTTCTGGGTTCACCTAAAGGAATGCCATCATAATCTACTAACTCATAGGCTCTCTTCTCCAACACTCGTTTGATGATATAAGGGCTGCACCACATAGCCTTGAATATACCGGCCCCTAGTAAATCAAGATCTTGTTCATAGAGGAGAACTAGATCACCTTAAGAGAAAAAATGCGGCTTGACATGCTTGTCGTATTGGTATTTTACGCGTTTCTTCTGGGTTTCTATAACCAGGGCGACATCACGACGGGTTTCGTCTAGTTGCATAAGATACAATAGACGTTCCTCCTCGGTAAAGGTGTTTGGGAGAAGTTCAACGGCTAGATTCAACGATGGTATCTCACATTCAATCAACAAAAAAACTTCGATACCATACACCAACTAAAAAGGCGTAAATCTCATGATAGACTTCACAGATGTCCGATAGGCCCATAATGCTAAAAACAACATCGTGTGCCAACTTGTCTTGTGAATTCCTATTATCCGTCGAAGCATAGTGATAAGAACTTTGTTTATCGCTTCAAATTGGTCATTGGCCTATGGATAGTAGGGGGTTGAGTTCTCATGCCGAAGACCCAAATTTTCGGTAAGCTCAGACATCATGAAATTTCTAAAATGGATACCGTGATCGGTGACGATAGCTTGCGAGATTCCGAATCGTGTGATGATATGATTGAATATGAATGGGGTTGCAGGTTTTCCGATATTATCGAATGTAGGCATCACCTCGACCCATTTTGTGAAATAATCCATGGCTACGATGATGTATCCATGCCCCTGGGTTGAGTGAGGGTTACATGTCATGAAATCAATGCCCCATTTTGCGACAGGTCCAACGGAAACTACATGGTGTAAAGGAGCGAGATGAGATCTTATTTTGTTATTGTATGTTTGAAAAGCATGACACTTCTGGATGACATTTATACAGTCTTTAAAAAAATAATGCCAGAAGTACCTTGCTCATAAGATATTTTGGGCAGTGGCATACCCAGACATATGACTACCACATGCTCCAAAGTGGCAGTCATTCAAAGCTTTCTTAGCCTCGTCGAAGGTGAGACAATGTCGGAAGATAGAGTCAACACCACGACGATAGAGAGTGTTACCGAGAATTATGTATTAATGGGCTTGATACCATATGTGACGATGGTATGTACTAGAGAGGTCAGGCCGAAGAGTTTGAGTATAGAGATAAATGATAATATCTCCATACCAAGTGTCACCAAAATTGATCAGAAAAAGGATTCATCAAGTAAGGAATCCTCTGCCACATTTTATGTCTCAGCGGAGGGAAGGTCACATATCAATTCGGAAAATACCAATGATTTCTTAGACTTAGCGCGTTCAAACTCTAAGTCGAACTCTTGGAGAATCACTATCCATTTTGAGTATTTTCCCCCTAGCAATTGGCAGGTAAGGATATGCTGCATAGGGTTACAATCGGAAATGACAATGGTCTTGCGTAATAGGATATAGTGACGAAAACGTTGGACAACTTGAACAGCTGCCAAGACTAGTTTTTCCACATGTAGGTATTTGGCCTCGGTAGTCGTGAGAATCCGACTCAAATAATAAATTACATGTTCGTAGTGCGAGTCATCCTTTTGGACTAAAACCATGGAAATGGTAGAGTTCGAAGCGACGAGGTAGAGGAAATAGTCTCGACTATAATCTGGTGGGAAAAGCAGTGGGGTTTGTGTTAGGGAAAGTTTCAAAGCTCGGAAGGCTTTGTTGGCAGTCTCGTCCCATACGAATCCATAACCCTTCTTCAACAGTCAAGTAAATCCTAGCGTTAACTCAACGTAGTTGGGAATGAATCGACACAAAAAGTTTGCCTTCCCTTGCAAACTTTGGAGCTGGAGTAAAGTAGATGGAGGAGGTAGATTAAGGATGGCCTCAACCTTCAAAGGATCCACCCTAATTCCATGAAATGATACATGAAAACCTAGAAGTCGGCCATAATCCACACAAAAAACATATTTGTGTGGGTTTAAACATATACGGTAGTAACGACAGTGAAGGAAAGTGGCTCAGAGATGGGTCGGGTGGTCTTGGCGGCGCATGGAATGCACCAGTAGATCATCGAGATTCGGTTGTATGATGTGCTTGATATCGTGAAAATCATAAGACATGGCACGTTTAAAAGTCGCACCAGCGTTCTTCAAACCAAAAGGGAGTTTTCGATAAGAGAAGGCACCCCAAGGACAAATGAAAACAATTTTGTGTTGATTTGCAGGTAAAATGTTAATCTGATTATAGCCAGAGAAACCATCCATTAAAGAGAAGATTTTGCTTCCGACACAATCGTCAACGATCTGGTCAACGAAGGGGGTTGGAAAGTTGTATTTGGGACAAGCTTTATTAATATCCCTATAATCGATGCATACACGGATTGTGCCTTTTTATTTCTTAACCAAAACTAGATTTGATACCCAATCAGTTAAAGCCATAGGATAGATAAAGCCATCCTTGAGAAGTTTTTCAACTTCGAGTTTGATAGTGGTGGCTTTACGAGGGTGGACTGGGAGAAGTCTCTACCGAATGGGTTTAGCGTCCGAGTAGGTCTTAATTTCATGTACAATGATATCGGGGTCAATACCTGACATCTTTTCGTAACTCCAAGAGAAAACGTCACAAAATTCTTTTAAAATAGCTTTATAAGTGATGACTTCGTTATCAGAACAAGCAGCTCCGATGTGAACATTTTCAACAACTCAATGTTTAATAGATATGTCAAGAGGAACAATGGGTGAAATATTACTCAGGTTCCCTTCGTAAATCACATCGTGTGTTGACTCAAGAACAGAGGAAATGACAACAACGGTCGATGGAGTTGAAATCCGTTGATAAATCTCTAAAGTGTGTTGTTCCAGGAAGAGAATGGAATGATGATGTCCATCATCCCAGGGGGTGTCTTCCATAGACATAACAGACATAATCATCTCGTCGGTAGGGAAAATGATGTGAAATGGATTGGGAGATGAATCACTAAGAGAGGGGGTAGAAGAGGTTGCCGATTGAATAGCTTGATAAGCCGACTCAACCGGACTAAAAGACATTTTCTCGCCATAGAAAATATAATCACCAGGGTCAGGTACTATCCACGAGTCGTGAGACATGGGGGTTTCGTGAACAGAGGTGGAAATCATGTTGATCGAGGCGACCAAAGGAGGTGGAATATTGGGTGGTGGGATTGGGAATGTACCCATCAAAGTTGAATCTTTTAGTAGACCCATGCCGACATTCTCACACCTAGGGGGTGTCTTCGAAATAAAGGGTACGTTTCTAGTATGAGAATCAGAGTTGAAAAAGTCCAACTAGTCTACAATAATGACTTTTCCCTGGTGTGGAAAATGTACGACACATAAAAGGGTAGACACAACTGCACGCATAGAATCAATCCAGCTACGACCAAGTAAGAGGTTATAATCAAGAGGTGCATCAAATACCTCAACTTGGACATTGACCAATTTTCCTTCCAACGTAATAGACAGTGAGGGAAGTACACTGTAGGGTTTAAATCCATAGCCATTGAAGGCCTTAAGTGTGTTGTGTGATTCAGTTAAGGGAGGAGAGCCAATGGATTTCCAACAGGCAACAAACATTACACATGTCGAGGCACCCTTGTCAATAATGGTTCTACAGATATTCTTGTTCTCAACGACAACTTGTATATGAAATGCTAGCTGAGAGGGTAGCCTTGGAATGTGATCTTCTAGGTAAAAAATTATCAAATTTGTATCTGTAGGATCAATTCCACCAATAGCCTTTAACAGTGCCTTCCGTTGAGTGAGACAACTTTGAAGGACTTCGAGAGCTGACATCATGGAGGGTGCTTGTGCAAGATCTTCTACAATACTGTAGTTCTGAGCAACACGTGCATGAGGATTAAAGATAGAATTTCAAACAATTCCCTTAGGAGGGGGGCAGAGAAATGTATCGAGGCTCAGTCGTTCGAGATGAGGAGGACCATTGGGAGGTGAATTTGAGGGAGGCGATTGAACCAACGAAGGTGGTGTATCGTCAACTTTCTCCTTTGAGGAAGAGTAATCTTTGGCCTGAGTAGTAAGTGTAACGTCATTCTTTTTTGAATCACCAATACACATAAGGACATATAAAGTGGTGGAAGGAGAGGGTTGGTCGTGAATGACCAATTGTGCCTGTTGTTGAGAAGGGAAAGGTTGGGACAAAATGGTAGGTTTGGGAGGCTTCACGGTCCCTTGAAGGAACTTAGTGACCTCAGGATGTCTTGGACAATCTTTCGTGTAGTGATCATCACCACAAATAAGACAAGGGTATCGGGGTTTGCGCTTATCCTTGTCATCAACAAGTTTCACTTTGGATTTCTTAGATTGCGAATTATTTTTATCCTCCTTATTCTTACCCTTTCCTTTTTTAGATTTATTTTTTCCGGCAGGGGTAGATTGAATGGAGTTAACCTCAAAAGTTTTACCGGTGGAAGGAGTAGGAGTCAGAGCATTTTGAACATTAGAAGCAGTAGATTTGGGATTGGTGTGAGAGGCCTGCGTAGATTGAGGTTGAGCATGGAAAGTTCCAATCACACCATCAGCCGCATGATAATCAGCAGGGGTAGTTGAGGTAACGTTGGTAGAAGGACGAGAAGCATCATAGAGCAAGTTGTAAATAGTACCCGTTTGCGAATAAATGAGATCGAGGTACTGAGCACGATTGATCGCCTATTCTTCTGTGACAACTCCACCCATGAAAATGTCATGAGAGATTTTATTCACGAATGATTTCGTGAACCATTCTGCCAATAACTGATTGGGAAGGTCAAGTTTGATCAAACGTCGTCTTCTTCTCCACTCATGGATGTGATCGAAGATATGAGTGGCTGAATTCTTCTTAAAGGAACTCAAAATCTCGGTTCCTATTTCATAATGGATGGGCAGTTGGTAATGTGTGAGGAAAGCCATGGCTAGGGTATTAAAGTCAGTCAAGAAGCCTGGTGGTAATTCTATATACCACTTTGCATCCAAACCCATAAGAGTTCATTGGAAGAGTCGTAACTGAATGGAGTCATCCATCAAAGAGTTGGACGAACACTAAAGGTGAAAAGTCATGACATGGTTGTTTGGATATTCTCCCGGTTTACCTTCAAATTTGGGAATGTCAGATGGTAACTTGGACGGTATAACGGGCCAATGAAGAGAATGTAAGATAGGGTCATTCAAGATTCTAGACAAGTTGGGTAGATCCAAAGTGGCTAAAAAGGGAAATTGTCTATTCACGTGAGGGTACTGGTGAATTTGGGAAGGGAGTCCCATCGATATACCAATAGGACCATAAGTAGTTTGTATGTGAGGCGAAGGTCCTAACAGATTCATACGTGAGTGTGGAGGCATGTAGCCCATAGGGTTGTACTGATTAGGGATGTTCCCTTGGAAAGAGACACTAGATTGAACGTTTGAACCCCAAATGGGATTAGAAGAACCGAGATATGACTGGCCTGAACTAGGGGGTATGAAAGAGCTAACTTGAGGTTGTTTCCCCCCAGATGATTGTGGATTTCCCTGAATGAGAAGGTTCCAATACTGGGCTAGTGATCCTGGTATGTTATGTCCATAGGGTGGGGTATAACCTCCAAGTGGGGGTGGTGTTCCAATTTGGGTGTGACCTCCAAATTGAGTTTTCCCCCAGTGTTATATTTCCCTCCAGCAAGAATCTGATAACTAGAAGTGAATGATGGAGTAGAGCCTCCAATTGGATTGGAGCCACTTGGGTCAAATCCTCCCATAAAAGGCGGATAAGACCCTCCGGAGGTGTTGAAATAATGTAACTGCAAAGTGTATTCTAATTATTATTGTGGAATTATTCATTAGATCAATCCCCTATTGTGGATTGATCATGTCAGCTATTGTAAAAGACCAAATCCCATTTTGCGGATTGGTCAAAACATAATTGTAATTGGCAGAATAAGAAGTCGGCCCAAGAATATATTAAAGAGGCCCCAGAATATATTAAAGGTGGTTATAACCACCTAGATTGAGAAGTCGGCCCTGCTAATGAAGAGACACTTCCACATGTGCCAGAATTGTATAAATAAGGAGGTTAGCACCTCACTTAGACACACACTCACTTGTTCATTGAGAGACAAGTTTCATAGCTGCAGTTGGAGAAGAGAGAGAGAGAGAGAGAGAGAGAGAGAGAGAGAGGCACATTATTGGGAGAGGACTTTATGTATTTGTTTGAGTTATCTCTTGGCATTGTATTGGCTATCTATAATAAGAAAGTTTTGCTGGGTTTTCTCCCCCATGAGGGTTTCCTAGGATAAATGATGTGTCTCTTGTGATTGTGTATTTCTCAGTGATCCTATCTTATGCTATTGTTATCTATTCAAATGCAAAGAACTCTAATAATATCTTAAACCTTAACATGGTATCAGAGCTATGCTGAAGATAGCATCTTTCACAAGAGAAAAGTGAAAAACGTCATTGTTTTCGTACAAGAGAAAAGTGAAAAACCATCTAAAAAGGTGTGCCCTTCCTCAAGGATCACTTTGGCATCCTCAGTGCATCTTTTTAGTGGCTAGATCTCCTGGAAAGTGACACCCTCGTTTCACAAAGTACCAGAAGTACCAGAAAACCAGAGTACCAGAAGTACCAAAAGTACCAGAGGTACTAGAAAACCAGAAGCACCAGTCCAAAAATACGCAGATCAAGTTTGGAGGGGTAAAAGTTGGATTTTATCAGATCCAAACACACCAGGCTACTCGCCTCAGCCAAGCTCACCTCCTGGTAAGTTCATAAGTTGATTTTGAGTATTTTCATTTTTTTGGACATTTTCCTAGCTCCGAGTAAAAGATGTCTGCAAGCATTAAGCTTGTTGAAAAGTTGGAAGGTGTGGAAAACTTTTGTGCCTGGAAGTATAGGATTGGAATCATTCTTGAAGAGAATGAACTAGCAAGATTCCTCAAAGAAGAAGTGTCGGAACCCGATGATGCTGCAGACAAAGAAAAGCATCAAAAGGACACGACAAGGGCCAAAAGAATCATTGCAGATTCAATAAAAGATCACTTGATCCCTTATGTGTCATCAAAGAAGACTCCAAAAGAAATTTTTTATGCCCTAAGCAGACTATATGAAGGAATTAACATAAACCGGAAGATGAATCTAAGAACTCAGCTCAAGAATACAAGGATGCAGAAAGGGGAATCAATCCAAGAATATTTCTCTAGAATATCCCAATTCAAAGAACAAATAGAAGCAATCAGGGATGCTATAGACGAAGATGAACTTATAATGATGACCCTTAATAGTCTCACAAGACCTTGGGATGCATTCATCCAAACGATTTGTGCCAGAATAGAGAAACTAAAATTTGACGGTCTATGGGAAGAATGCATTCAAGAAGAAACAAGAGTAGCTAACCGAGAAGCATTACTAGCAAGAGATGATGATCAAGCCCTATCTACTCACACCAAAGGAGGAAGGAAGAAGTCCTACTTCCAGAAAGAAACTCATAAAGAGTCTCACCCCCAAAACAAATCTCAACCAAACTGATTCTAGAAGAAAGGACAACAAAAGGAAAGAGATTACTCATCTGTCCAATGCTACCATTGTGACAAGATGGGACATATTACGAGATATTGTCCAGCAAGATGAGAATAATACAAAAGGAAAAATAAGAGGCACCATGCCCATGCAGTGGAAGATGAAGAGCCACCTGCAAAGATGTTAAGAGAACAAATTAAAGACTATGTCTTAATCTTAGCCCTCTCAGGATTGGTAACACCTGGAGAGGACACTTGGCTCATTGATAGTGGTGCCTCCAAGCACATGACAGGTCAAAGAGATATTCTCTCTTGCATTTCAGAAAAAAAGTTTTCTCAGAAAGTGACACTTGGATATGATTACCAATATCCCATCAAGGGAGTGGGAGAATCAAACTACAAGATTAATTCAGGGAATTCAATGAAGATGAAGGACGTACTCTATGTACCAGGTTTGACAAAGAACCTACTCTCCATTTCAGATTTAGAAAAGAAAGGCTTTAGAGATTCCTTCATAGATGGAGAAGTCCTTATGTGGGCTAAAGGAGAAACCTTGAAAGAAACAATCATCATTGGAAAAGAAGAAGGTGGATTGTATAAGCTAAAGGGTCACTCAGAAGATGCCATGACCCACGCCATTGAGAATCCATGTGAAATTTGGCATAGAATATTAGCCCACATCAACTACAAGGTGTTACCATACGTATGCAAAGCAGTCATAGGTCTACCAGAACTCAAGGTTGACCATGAAGGCGTGTGCAATGGATGTGCACAAGGGAAGAACATCAAGAACCCTTTTCCGAAGAGAGACAACAAAGCAGAAGGAGTCCTAGAACTCATTCATTCATATGTGTGTGGCCCAATGCCATCATCCTCCATCAATGGGTATGTATACTATGTATCTTTTATTGATGATTATTCTCGTAAGACCTGGGTGTAATTTTTGAAATCAAAAGATGAAGTGTTCAACAAATTCAAGGAATTCAAAGCCTTGATAGAGAATCTTTCTAAAAGAAAGATCAAGATACTCAGGTTAGATAATGGAGGAGAATACACCTCAAAAGAGTTTGTGAAATTATGCAAAGATGTTGGGATCAAGAGGGAGCTCACCACTCCCCATAATCCTCAACAAAATGGTGTAGCAGAAAGAAAGAATAGAACGATAATGGAAGTTGTGAAGACCATGATATTCCAATGTGCTTATGGGCATAAGCAACAATGACAGTCGTATATGTACAAAACCGATTGTCCCATAGTGCACTTGGGTTTAAGACCCCAGAAGAGATGTTCACCGGAAAGAAGCCAGAGGTAAGCCATCTCAAAATATTTGGCTACCCAGTATTTATACATATTCTGAAAGAGAAGAGAAACAAGTTGGAACCCTCAGAAAAGAAGGGAATATTTGTGGTATACTGCGAGGTCTCTAATGCCTTCAGTATTTATATACCAGGTCACCATCACATTGAGATCAACATGGATGTGACCTTTGATGAAAATGCAGTGCTCACGAAATAAAGAAGATGCCATCTTGAAGAAGTATATGAAGAGGAACCGGTAATCCCCAGAGTTGCAGAATCAGTGAGGGAGGTTCCTAGAGCTGCAAAACCAGTGAGGGAAGTCATAACTTATCCTAATGAAGAAATTCTAGAAGATCATGATATAGTAGAATTTCAAGAACCTCCTCAGATGACGATCTCCCATAAGAGAAAGCCAGCTTGGGCTAGAGTGCTTATTCAAGATGGAGAGAAGTATGGTGTTCCCGAAGGAACCACGAGACAGGTGAAGATACCTAAGCCATTCTCTAGTTATATGGCTTTGATGTGTGATCTCCGAGAGAAAGAGCCTACTTTATTTGAAGAATCCATTCTGAAGAAAGAATGGGCAGATGCCATGGAAGAAGAATACCAATCCATAATAAAGAACGATGTATGGGAAATAGTTTCTGGACCGAAGAGCAAGGATGTGGTATCTTCCAAATGGCTCTTCAAAATAAAACATGTTGCTGATGGAAGTATTGAGAAGTATAAAGAAAGATTTGTCGCTCGTGGATTTTCTCAAAAGGAAGGCATTGACTATGAAGAGACATTCCCTCCTGTCACTAGATACACTTCGATTAGAACCATCATAGCCCTTGCAATTAAGATGAAGTGGAACTTACACCAGATGGACGTAAAGACAACCTTCCTAAATGGTGTAATTGAAGAAGAAGTGTATATATAGTAACCTCAAGGATTTGAAGTTGTAGACAGGAAGACTCATGTATGCAAATTGAAGAAGGCTCTGTATGATTTGAAGCAAGCTCTTAGAGCTTGGTATGGCAGGATAGATGGTTTTCAGACGAGCTTGGGCTTTACCAAGAGTAAATTTGATTCTAACCTCTACTTAAAGGTTATGAACGATGAGCAGGTGATATTGTTGTTGTATGTAGACAACTTATTCTTAACTGGAGAAGAAAATCTCATCACTGAATGTAAGAAGAATCTCTCTTCAGAATTTGAGATGAAAGACCTTGGCCTAATGCATTATTTCTTAGGTCTTGAGGTATGGCAGAGCCCAGAGAGAAACAAAGTTGAAGCTACTGGTTGACACTTCGTTGGATTTGATTGATGCCATGATGTATAGACAGATTATAGGATCGCTGATGTACCCGATGAACAACAGACCAGATATCTGTTTTGCTGTGAACACCTTGAGTCAGTTTCTGGTAGAACCCAGACATGTTCACCTAGTTGCTGCAAAACATGTGATGAGGTACCTTAAGGGTACATTAGATTGTGGTCTCAGCTATGATGGAGATCATGATTTCACACTGAGTGGGTACACTGATTCAGATTGGGCCGGAAGTGTCTCTGATAGGAAGATCACTTCATGATGTTGTTTCAGTTTGGGATCAACCATGATCTCATGGTAGAGTAGGAAACAATCCAGCATTTCTATCAATACAATGGAAGTAGAATACATTGCTGCGTGTTCTTCCAACTGCGAAGCTATATGGTTTCATAATTTATTGAATGGTCTATTCGATCTAGAGATGGAAGCAACCATGATCCTATGTGACAACCAGAGCTGCATAAATATGACAAAGAATCCTTTATTCCATGATAAGTTGAAGCACATAGAGATCCGATATCATTACATCCGTGACATGGTGCAGAGAGGAGCCATAAAGCTTCAATACATTAGCACAGATGAACAGGTTGCTGATGTGTTGACCAAGCCTCTATATCGTGTAAATTTTGAGCACTTTCGAGATAATCTTGGTATAGTCCAAAAGTACCTTCCTCGAAAGGGGGAGTAGTGTTGTGATGAGATATATCTAGTACTGCGCTTCCAGCCTCACCGATGTGACGTAAAGACAGTCTAGTTGTTGTGTTGAGATGTGCCTAGTACTGTGCTTCCATCTTAACCACTGTGACATAAATCAAGTCTAGTTGTTGTCTTGAGATGTGCCTAGTACTATGCTTCCAACTTAACCGTTGTGACGTAAAGAAAGTCTAGTTGTTGTGTTGAGATGTGCCTAGAACTGTGCTTCCAGCTTAACCGCTGTGACATAAAGCAAGTCTAGTTGTTGTGTTGAGATGTGCCTATTACTGTGCTTCCAGCTTAAACGCTGTGACGTAAAGCAAGTCTAGTTGCTGTGTTGAGATATGTCTAGCACTATGCTTCCAGCTTAATTGTTGTGACGTAAAGCCAGTCTAGTACCTTGCTTCCAACTTTATAGCTGTGACGAAAAGCAAGATGAGTACTATGCTTCCAGCTTGATTGTTGTGACAAAAAGAAAGATGAGTATTGTGTTTCTAGCATGATAGATGTGACGTAAAGCCAGTCCAGTATATTGCTTCTAGCTTGATTGTTGTGATGAAAAGAAAGACGAGTACTGTGCTTCCATCTTGATAGCTGTGACATAAAGCCAGTCTAGTTTTGTGATTACAACTTAATTGTTGTATAGTGTGCCAACCTCGTGCTATGATGATGTGCCAACCTCATGCTGCGATGATGAGCCAACCTCATGCTGTGATGATGTGACCAGCCTCGTGCTATGACGATGATGTATTAGTTTTATACTAATCCATATTGATGCAGATGATGATTTCATTCCCTTGAGATCGACAATGTTGCCGATGAGAAAAACTTTCGATGATTTATAGATACGCCAGTCAATGTTCCAAGATGATATTGATGATGTTGTCTTCTCACCCACCTGATGATGTTAATGATGGTGTCCTCTCTCTCACCTGATGCTGTTGAAGAATACCCTTCTTGTTAAGGGGGAGTGTATAAATAATGTAACTGCAACGTGTATTCTAATTATTATTGTGGAATTATTCATTAGATCAATCCCCTATTGCGGATTGATCATGTTGACTATTGTAAAAGACCAAATCCCCT
>CBVK0103822894.1:0-14001 GCA_900067695.1 Picea abies | reverse complement strand
GAGAGAGAGGCACATTCTTGGGAGAGGAATTTCTGTATTTGTTTGAGTTATCTATGGCATTGTATTGGCTATCTATAATAAGGAAGTTTTGCTAGGTTTTCTCCCCCATGAGGGTTTCCCAGGATAAATGATATGTCTCTTGTGATTGTGTATTTCTTAGTGATCCTATCTTATGATATTGTTATCTAGTGAAATGTAAAGAACTCTAATAATAGCTTAAACCTTAACATGAGGGGACCTGGGAAGGTGTCTGAATGAAAATGGAAGCAACATTGTACCCAGGAGGAGTAAAAACTCCAGAAGCTCTGGGTGGAACCTAGGTAGGAATAGGGATAGAAGTATTTAAAGAATTGTACCCATGAGGAAGAGATAGGATAGGTCTAGACGAAAGTGGTGTACCAATGGGAGCTTGGGTAACCACCGTATTCCTAGTGGGAATAGTCGTATCTAGTGGGACCATTATGGAATGGGCCATTTGAAGAGGAATGGTCAAGATAGGACCAACGGACTGTGTGTCTGAACCAACGAAGAGATAACAAGTTGTACTAGCAAAGTGATCTAGAGGTATCATGTAGGTAGCAGACGTTTCAGGCAGTTCAGAGACGACATGTATATCAACACCATCCCTTGAGCCATAAAGGTCCCGCACTGTAGTTGGGGTTCGAAATATGTCAGCGGTCCAAAAGGGATCCTCGTTTTTCAGGCTGGTAAGAGGTCTGGTTGCTATTCCAGAAGTGTCAACAACAAGTTCTTCGAAGGAATTCAGTTAGAGAATACGTCTCTCGTATCCAGGAGGTATTTGAAAAGCGTCTAGAGAATCAGAAACAATTCAAAAATTGTCTAAAGAGTCAGTTCTTTCTGCTTGTGAAGCTATGTTATCCTGGACCTCACTCTGTTGAGGAGATCCCTCCGATGTATTAGTAGGCAATGGTTGAGAACCTTCTAGATCTTCCGAGGGTAGTCCTTGCATCCTACGTGAACCACGTGGAGGGTCAATGTTGGCTGAACCAAATATTTTATGGAAAAAATCTATGGCCAACTATAGAAACAAACAACACTTGCTAATAAAATCTAGGAATCAAACCAAGCAAACAAAACCTTCTTATTTAGAAGTCACTAGTTGGTGATGAAATCCAACGTCGTGAATTCAAGACAAGAAGGGGCTAGGATAGAGCGGGCAGAAAAATTACGTTGACGACCTTCTTAACGGACTTACACCCTGGTGCAATCTCCCACACATAATCGTGGGTATACCCTCCAAGGAGCTCGAGTGAGTTTGGCCAACGTCGATTCCAGGTACCGTGAAGACTTGCCCCTCCACAGTCACCTCGTGTAAGACCCTAAGAAGATAGGCAACTAAGGCTACCAAGAACAACAATGATGCATGGGGAAACAGTCGACAGTCCGATCCACGCACAAAGGAAGGGTATCTAGCTCGAAGTCAACTTGAGAGGCTTCCACTCATCATTGTGGGTATACCATTCAAGCGACCCCAATAATACACGCAATATCTACACCGAGACCAACAAAGTAGGGTGAGTAACTCTGACAGTCTCAATGCGACCTCAGGTTTGACCCTTGTGTGAGAAGGGCTTCCTAGGACAAAATGTTGCAAATGGACTTGAACACTCCCTATCACAAGATGCTATTGTATGTTTTGTTCTTTGAAGAGTGTGTCTCATAGCCTATTCCAAAGCTCTAGCCTAGCTAATGTTGGTGTAAAAGATCCCTAGAAAATGAAAATTACTAATTGAGTTTTAGATTTCGCAATGTTTTTAGAGGTTGTTGTTTACTCAAGAGGGGGATGAGAATGAAACCAATGTTGTGTAAGACTTTGACCCAATACTATGCAAATAGAAATGAATGATGCAAACTTTCATTCAATGAACTCTATCTACAATAGGGAGAAGGAATTTTTCCGGAATGATGTAAGCTACAAAATGTACTTTCTTTTTCTTGAATGAACACAATTGCAAACAACCATAAACAATGATATTTCTCAATTTTCTCTTCTTTTGAATGCAAAAAACTTTCTTATGTATGATTACTTAAAAGAATAAGTGACCTTAAGTCTTCCTTTCCAAAACCAAAACAAGGATATAGTGAAGAAAGGACATGTAATCAAAGAAAATTGATAGACTCAACAACCACCCAAATCAAACTTTCAATGAAGATAAAAGTAAAAACGACAAGAAAGTGTTTCATCAAATGTAAATGAAAAATGACTTTCTAGTCAACAAGCAATCCATAAAACATAATCAATCCAAAACTTTAAATCCAATCAAAAGACTTTTAATCAATCAAACACTCATATGTGAAATTAGAGATTATATCCTTGTTGATAAAAATCAAAAGGTAAAACTGGAAAAAAAAATGATTAAGAAAGGTGTTCGATCTCCGAAAACCCATCGAAAACAAGTTTCAAACTCAGAAATCAGTCACATACTGGCATTAAAATTTCTTCCCAGCTAGTTAAAGAAAAACTGGGTATCAAAAGATGACAAGACCCAAACCAAAAATTTTTACAGACACTGCTGCAACCTAGCAGTAGATTACAGTGTGGAAATCAAAGGTTTCAACATGCTAGCTATGGATAGATCGTGAAAAGTACGCACTAGGAAAAACAATTAGGGTGCGGAAATCAAAAGTTTCCGTAGGGTGTGAATGGGTACAGTGCGGAAGTGTCTATAAACAAAAGGAATTTGGAAAGAGGTCAAAGGGTTTAAGTGAACTTTCAAATCCAGAGGGTCTGGATGGATTCCCCACAGACTCAGAGACTGAAATAAAGTGAAGAAAGGTAGGCTAAAAGAAAATGGCCAACAAAAAACCATAAACAAGTCGTATCCCCAGCAGAGTCACCAAATTCGTTATTGGATAAATTGGTGAATGAAGACATAAACTAATCTCCCTATATCCACCTGGATCTAGAACAAAACAAGATAGGACATTACGCTTTCCCTAAGTTACTATCATTGAATTTACTACCAAAGAAGGAATGGATGACATACCTTTAGATATCGCTTCCTTATATATTTGTTGTCCCTGCTTCACCCCAGTGCTCTTATGAGATCATATCTGCAATGAAACAAACCAACCAAAGTGAAAAAAACAATAATAGATTCAATGAAAACCTAAACATGTGATCAAGGAGTCATGTAATAAAATGATAATGATTTTATGGGAAAGAAACATGTCACTGTATTATACTAAGTAAAAGTGGAAGATACAACCAAATTGCCTTGATGTCGCAAGTTCCCTTTCAGTGGTCCTTTGTTCCAACACACACATACACTTGCTCTGAATTTGTATGAAGATGGTCCACAAAATCTTGATGGACAAATGGAGACCTCAAGCATCAGTTGCAATAGGATTATTCACACAGTCTTCAGCCTATTCTTTCAGCAATTCTTTGCTCAATCTTGCTTAACCTTTTCCATGAGAAACCCATCCTTATATAGGAGAAGGTGAAGTGGTTAAAAGGATGAGGATGATCCCACCAAATCAGAGAAGCTAGTAGAATCACAACCATACAGATGCCACCTCACATTCTAGAAGATTCTCCTTCTAGAATCTTCGTGAACTTCTTCCTTTCTTTAGCTTCAAACATTGTCGCACCCTGCCTATACAACAACCTACGGAAACCCCACGAGCCAGGTATAGAGAAGCCTGCGGAAATCAAGGATTTCCGCACTGTGTACTACTATTAGCCTGCAACGTCATTCTAAAAACATGCCTTGTAGAGGAAGAACTCAGTCATTTTTCTCATGTAAAAGATTGTTTTGAGAGCCTGAACACATGTTTGTAGAATCATCATAAGAGTGACCAAAATAATGTGTAACAACCTATGGCATAACACATGCATTCATGGGGTATTAAATAATACTTGTAGTTTTATTTCTATCTTCCGAACTTTAAATATTAATACCCCCTCCCAATACATGTTTCCAAATCAACTAACTCCCTATTTTCACCAAATATTCTAAGTACCATTTTTTTGGCAACATTTTTTACACCTCTTATTATTTCTACCCCTAGTATGTTGGTCTTAGTAATTGATATATTTTTTTCTAGGCAAGACATCTTAAAAAAAACCCCCAAACACTTCTCATTTTGAGGATGGTACCTAAAGTAAATTGTAGATTCTTTAGTGCACAAGGCTAGGTCAACAACACGGTTCAAAATCATTACAACAATTCACTTGTTAGTATCTCAACATGTCACTTGTTAGACCCAATTGAAAAAATCCAATATTTTACATGTGTATCTAACATTTACTCTAGAACATGTTGTTTATCATGATATATTACTTTAGATTTCATTAAAAACCATTAGACATGTTCCTTAAGAATTAAAAGAACAATTCATCTTTAGATCCCTCTATTATGAAGTCCAAGGTCATTTTCATTGTTTGTTCAAAGAATTTCATGGTTCATTGAAAATTTTGATAAGGTATAAGGACTAGAGATGTATCACCATTATCCTTCATGAGATGCTTCACGTCCATTAAAAAAGTTCACAACTTGGTATATATCTTCAAATTGCTGATTCTCCTCCCCCCTAAAATAAAAAATTGGTTGGTTGAATCCCCCCTATATAAATACCCCTTTAATTAAAAAAAACCATTTCCATATTAATACCATATATTTAATTAATTTTAAGTTATTTTAAATTCCCAATATGAACCCACATTCTATGATATTGGTTTACTAGTGAATCCCCTGTGCATAATAGACACAAGGAAAAATTTTCCATGACATTTTTATGAGACAATAAATGGTATATTTTCTTATTTGTTTTCTAACATATTATCATCTTAACAATGAATGGGCACTATTTTGAAAAAAACAACTACTATAGAGTGGGGAGGAATGGTTATTCATTTATTTGGTAGAAGTCTATGAAAAAATGGAGGAAAATACTTGTAGCACTTATGCACATACTAGAGTTTGGGTTGAAGGTTGTGGCATAGAGGATTGTGTGAAGTGTTTGTAGATTTTAACCTTGTACAATATTTTATTGCAAACATATTTTCAATAAAAGAACATAAAATATACAATGGAAAATACACACATTACACATTGATTTTTCCCCTAGAAATCCAAGCTGGGAAAACCAACATATTCTATATTCATTCACTTCATACATTGTTTACAATACAATATACATATAGGAGCCAACGACATCCAAAAACCTATATTAATCAACAAACCTAATTCCTTAACCAAAAATAGAAAACCATTGGCGAAAAACCATGTGCCAAAAGTCGCCCAAAAACAGACACGAAAACCGGTAAAAAAATAATTTCAAGGATGTTGCCCCTAAATCCCTGTGTAGGGGGACTGCCGCCCCCCTCCAAACCCTCTGTATAGGGGGGCTCCACCCCTCTGTGACCCCCTGAGAAAGGGGCACTACTCCCCCCTCTTACCCGCACTCGGTGCAACGTAGACACCATTTCTAGTCGTGCAAATAATATAACACATATCAAACAATGCTCATGTATTATAGCCACATAGAGTTAGTGAACTCATGAGGGATTTTGCTCTATATCTATGACACATTATTCCATCCATGCCAACATAAGTTTTCAAAACTAATTCTTAATTTGGTGTTGGTGCAAGCTACTGATGGATTCAAATGGTATCATATGGGTGACCTATATTCTTTTTATGAATTGAATTATTTTCTATTGAAAATATGAAAGTAAATAAAAAAAAACATTGTAATGTGATTGGCAGAGACATTTGATTGTCAAAGAATCAACAAAAAAATAAAATGAAAAACATTGGGATGTGCAAGTATATATGTTTCCTCGGATAGAAAATCATTGTTTTAGTGGAGTGAATTCAATAAAGAGGGTCACAAGGTGTTTTCCATCCTATTCAACGTACCTTCGAATTTAAATCTATTGAAAAGTATTGAAGTGAAGGAGTTCACAGTTTTTGTTGGAAGGTATTGGGTATTTTTTGTATTATTATATTTTAACTTACCTTTTGAAAATCAAATTATACATTCATCCGCTTTATCATTGTTGTAGCAGTTTTGTATCATTATTTATACAATTCCATATGAAGTAATTATTGAATTTACCTTCAAATTTCTATTAAACACTTGGTTGTTCATTTTTATTACTTTCCTCCCTCCATTTTCCAATTACATGGCCCTAGTTGATGTTTTTTTATTTTTATTTTTGGTGTCTATTGTGATAGAAATTTAAGATAAAGTTTTCTTAATTGACTTTCATTTTCTAGTTCACACAATCTTCTCTGTCATAGCCTTCCAATCAAAATATGGTCCACATGCAGTCCCTACAAGTACTTTCAGTTTACATTTCCATGATTTACAAGTATTTGAATAAGTTAGACACATAAATATACTCAAAATGAAACCACATAACATCTCACCAATGGGTATTTTCTAAAGGAAGAAAGAAATTCCAAACATTTTCCTCTTATGACCAAATTATTTGGACACTTGTAGCATTCTTTCCACTCTTTGGTAATTATTATTTTGATAACGGTGCTTGGTTGTTTTTATGATGATAATATGTCAGAAAATAAATAATAAAATATACCATTTAATCTCTCATGAATGTGTCTTGGGCCCTAAACAAGAATGGGTCTCGTGCCATAACTAGGATTGGTTATGGAGCCCTAAGCAAGAATATGTATTGGGCCATAAACAAGAATGTTTCTTGGGGCACTTAACCATGGTCAAGGGATGGAAACAACAACCTCAAGGCCTTAACATAGCTTCTCAGGCTCAAGCACCATGAATGCATCCTCAAACCACCACATAAGACCATTGTAAGGTATCTTTGGCCTACTATAGGGATATGAGAACCATGATTAACCACAACACATGCCCTAAATATGAGTGTCTCAAGCCCACAACAAGAATGGTTATTAGGGCCATGGTTGGGGTTCTTTAGCATAGGAGTGGAATACAAGAACTATGAGTAGGTTTTGTGTAGTAGAAACAAGTCTTAAGGATTAAACGTGATTAGGGGAAAACAAGGGTCTTAAGCCCTAAATGAATCTTCTTGAGCTTAAGTTCCATGGTTGGGGGGGAGAATACTTGGGACTTAGGCTCTAAATGTACCTTCTTGGTTCAATTTCCATGAACAACACTTGAAAACCACCACATAGGCCCTCTCTAGGGGATATTTGGCATCAAAGTTAGATATGAATGCCATTAGGATGTTTTGTGCACCGAGGATGGGTTGTGAGGCCTTGATTATGGAAGAGGAAAGAAAACAAGTTCCTTGAGATATTTTTGAATATTCTTGTGCTCAAGAGACTTGAGTGAGTCTTTGAACCAACACATGAGTCCTTTGTAGGTCTCCAAGCAAGATACATGTGCCATGAGTAGGTTTCATTCATTGAAAATGGGTCTCGACACCTAAACATTCCCAAGGAGGGAAACACGAGCCTTAATCCCTAATTGAACCTTTTGAAGATTAAACACCATGAAAAACACTTTGAAACATGAATATTGAGCCTTGAGTGAGTCTTTGAACCAACACATGAGTCATTTGTAGGTCTCCAAGAAAGATACATGTGCCATGAGTAGGTTTCATTAATTGAAAATGGGTCTCGACACCTAAACATTCCTAAGGAGGGAAACACAAGCCTTAATCCATAATTGAACCTTCTGAAGATTAAGCACCATGAACAAAACTCATAAATTATGACATAATCCCTCACTGGAGGGTATTTATCCTAGGAGTTGGATGCAGGTGACATTAAGATATTTTTTTCACTATGGAAGGGTATCATAGCCTTGACCATGGTAATGGTAGGGAAGCAACAACTTCATTCCCTTGACTATGGTCAAGGGAGAGAAACAACAACCTAAGGCTTAAGTGCTATGCATGCATCCCAATATCACCACATGAGACCATGGATGGGTTGCAAGGCCTTGACCATCATTAAATAATGAAAACACATGGATTAGGATCTTATTGAAGCTTCTTTCTCTCAAGAGCCTTGAACAAGTCCTAGAGATAACCCATATGAACTTTTGTGAGGGGAAATTTGAACTATAACATGACCCTCCTAAGGAAAATAATAAAATAATAGTTAAAATGATAAAATAAGAGTTATGAATTTTGAAAGGGAAAGAAAGAAAACTACTTTTTTAATCATATTTTCGACTCATCTCCTTAAGGTTTAATCGGATTTCAAGTGCATACATTCATTGGATGCATAATTAAATTCCACAACCAACGACTAACTACTTTCTAAACTTTTGATAGACCCGTAATGAGATAAACTAAAAATACAAGTACCCAAAATCGATACTCGTTAGATGCATAGTTTAATTATGCATCCAATGAGTGCCTACACTTGAAATTTGAGTAAACCTATAAGGAGATAAGTAAAGAATATGATTAAAATAAGTCGTTTTCTTCCTTTCCCTCTAAAAAATCTACCCTTATGGTTGACATCATCATATTGAATCCTATTGGTTCTTTTAAAGTTGATTTTGATAGTATATTTTTTGTTCTGAGGCCTATATTTTACCTTAAAATTCTGCTAATGGTGGGGGTCTTTGGTTTTTGAACTTGGAATACATGCACCATGAGTAAGTTTTGTACATTGGAAATATGTGTTGAGGCATAAACATGGATAGGCGGGAAACACTAGCCTTAATCCCTAAATGAACCTTCTTGATCTCAATCACCATGAACAACACCTAGAACCATGCCATGAGCCATCTCTAGGGACTATTTGACATTCGAGTTGAATATGGGAACCATTATGAGGTTTTGGGCATCACAAATGGATCTTGGGTCCTTGACCATAGTAGAGTAAGCCAGAAACAATACTGTTTGGCTCTAAATATTGATTCTTAGGCTCAAGCACCATGAACAAGTCCTCAAACAACCACATTTGACCTCTGTTGGTTATCAATTTCCTCCAAGGGTGCTATGGGTGCCATGACTAGGTTAGTTGTGAACCCAGAATGGGTATATATGTCTAACCAAGTTCATGGAAGGAAAACATGGGCCTTGTGATTCAGATTTAGGAGCGGAACGAACTGATTACATACTGAATACAATAAAAACAGAGATATGAAGAATAACACAAATATTCAGTGAAAATTATCTTCTATTAAATAAATGAAATAAGTTGAAACTGTAAAACTGCAGAACTGAAACACTTGCTTGAATGGTGGTAGCTATCTCTAAGAAGAGATGTGGCTGCTACACGCATTCGTTTGAGAAGACTGATTACAATGAGGCTCTAGAGGCCTTTCTTATATTACTCATGAATTCCAAAACCCTAGACATCCAAAAACCTAACCCTAGAAGGTGAAACACTAAAAGTCATGTGGGCTCCTGTGGGTAAGTTGGCACCTCAAGTTCTTGGGGTCGTAACTTTGCATACGACCTTTGTTTTAGGTGCGTGATAGCTCGTTGGAAAGGTATTTAAGAGAGATACATTTTTCTCCATCAAACTCTGACTTCATTTATATATTTACTATGGCGAGCCAAAAAAACAATGTTTAGGGCCCCAAAACGGCCTTGGAAGTACAACAATATGTGATGACATGAAAAAATACAAAATAATCCATTTGGATTAGGCGAGAAGCCATTAGTATCCACATGGAGGATGTGTAGGGATTTAGACAACCCCAAAGGTGTAGAATCCATGATTACAAAGAAGTACATAAGAACGTGTTGAACAAAAAAATGGACAAGATGAGCCAACTGGAATAGGTGGGTGGCCACCAATATCCACCTGGCTCAATCCTCCCCCCTTAGGAAGCAATGGTCTCCATTACGTTGAGTTCCCCCATCATGTGAGGAAAATTCTACTGGATTTGGCCTCGGGTGAGACACTTGCCTTAGTGTAGGAGTTGCCCTGTCTTGACAACCCGATAAAGCTGGATCCTCTACTAGGATCCTCTACTAGCGAGTGCCCTTGACCTGTGTGCCCACTAGCTGATCAATGGATGCTTGTTCCATACAGTCAGGGTTGAGCTTTGTTGGTGTCAGTTGTTCCGCAATCTCTGAGGTTTCCAATAATGGTGTGAGTACCATAAAATCCCTTGGCACAACACTGGAGAATGCTGCTCCTAGCAATCACTCATGGTCGAGCCGAAAGCTTCCGAGTCAGAAGGCGATTTTGATTCTGAATCAAATCCCGAAGGAGGGAAGTAGATTATCAATGCTTGGAACCCAGTGCCACTATCACTACCACCAAAATTTGGCCAAGCGAACCAGAAGAACCAAAGAAAGGAGAACGATTCTTTTACTCACATATGTGGATAAAGGGGGCTCCGCTTCATTTCATTGTCGATAGTGACAGTCGAACGAACTTGATTTCAACAGAGGTCTTCAAGCGACTGGACCTGCCAACAATACCGCACCCGCAACCCTACACCATCGGCTGGCTTCGCCAAGGAAGAGATCTCTGTGTCAGTCAACAATGTCATCTACCATACAAAATCAAGCCTTTCAAAGATGAGGTATTGTGTGATATTTTTCCCCTTGAAGTTTTTGATGTTCTTTTAGGACAACCATATTTGTGGAAGCGTCATGTTGTGTATGAGTCTAGACCCCACAATGTTATTATTACTTTGGGTAGACAATTGTACATGTTACTAGAGGTAGCGCCGCCTACCATTATTTCTTTAATCTTTGTTAAGCAATGTAATAAGGCCATTTCACAGACTGAGAAGTTTGTCTTCTTTGTGATCTATGCTCACAGTAAGAAGAAGGTCACTGCCACATCTATGGCCTCTACACAGAGCCTCTCTTTGCAACATAAGCAGGTGGATGGGATCGTGGAAGAATACAAAGACATCCTCTCCTCACCCACCGGGGTACCGACGCACTGCCAAGTCAAGCATCCAATTGAGCTAACCTTGTTCCCTAAATGACACTTCTTAGGCTTAATTTCCATGAAAAACACATGCAATCCACAAAACATTCCCTCTCTTGGGCATATTTCGACTATGAGTGGTTTACCAAGGGACATTATGATATTTTCAATAATATTGATGGGTCTTTGGGTCTTAATAGTGTTCAGTGAAGGATAACAAGGGTCTTGTGATCTAACAAAGCTTCACATGTTCAAGCATTGTGAAGATGCATTGAAACACCACATAAGACCCTTCTATAGGATCTTTGGCCTATACGTGGGATATGGTTGTCATTAATTGGTTTTGGACAGTAGTGATGGGTCTATGGGCCTAGATCATGGTTAAAAAGAAAAACAATGGCCTTGCAAAGGAAAATGAACCTTATAGGCCTCAAGCACCATGAACAAGTCTTGCAACCATGACACATGACATCTCTATAGGGTCTTTCACCTTTGAGTGGTATTCCAAGCGTCATTGGGTGGTTTTGCACAAAGGGGGTGGGTCTAGGGGCCTTACTATGCACAAGAGAAAAAAACAAGTCATCTTCCCCTAAAAAAAGGTTTTTGTGCTAAAGATTTCCTTTTGAAATATGAAGGTGTTGGAGTTTACATGGTTTTTATTTTATGTAAATACAACATGCACATGTTTTCTATTTTTCATATATATATATATAAGTCTTTTGTTGTGAGATCGGAAGAGATAAGAGTTATGAATTTTGAAAGGGAAAGAAAGAAAACTACTTTTTTAATCATATTTTCAACTCATCTCCTTAAGGTTTAATCAGATTTCAAGTGCATACATTCATTGGATGCATAATTAAATTCCACAACCAATGACTACCTACTTTCTAAACTTTTGATAGACCCGTAATGAGATAAACTAAAAATACAAGTACCCAAAATTGATACTCGTTAGATGCATAATTTAATTATGCATCCAATGAGTGCCTACACTTGAAATTTGAGTAAACCTATAAGGAGATAAGTAAAGAATATGATTAAAATAAGTCGTTTTCTTCCTTTCCCTCCAAAAAATCTACCCTTATGGTTGACATCATCATCTTGAATCCTATTGGTTCTTTTAAAGTTGATTTTGATAGTATATTTTTTGTTTTGAGGCCTATATTTTACCTTAAAATTCCGCTAATGGTGGGGGTCTTTGGTCTTTGAACTTGGAATACATGCACCATGAGTAAGTTTTGTACATTGGAAATATGTGTTGAGGCATAAACATGGATAGGCGGGAAACACTAGCCTTAATCCCTAAATGAACCTTCTTGATCTCAATCACCATGAACAACACCTAGAACCATGCCATGAGCCATCTCTAGGGACTATTTGACATTCGATTTGAATATGGGAACCATTATGAGGTTTTGGGCATCACAAATGGATCTTGGGTCCTTGACCATAGTAGAGTAAGCCAGAAACAATATTGTTTGGCCCTAAATATTGATTCTTAGGCTCAAGCACTATGAACAAGTCCTCAAACCACCACATTTGACCTCTGTTGGTTATCAATTTCCTCTAAGGGTGCTATGGGTGCCATGACTAGGTTAGTTGTGAACCCAGAATGGGTATCTATGTCTAACCAAGTTCATGGAAGGAAAACATGGGCCTTGTGATTCAGATTTAGGAGCGGAACGAACTGATTACAGTCTGAATACAATAAAAATAGAGATATGAATAATAACACAAATATTCAGTTAAAATTATCTTCTATTAAATAAATGAAATAAGCTGAAACTGTAAAACTGCAGAACTGAAACACTTGCTCGAATGGTGGTAGCTCTCTCTAAGAAGAGATGTGGCTGCTACGTGCATTCGTTTGAGAAGACTGATTAAAATGAGGCTCCAGAGACCTTTTTTATATTACTCATGAATTCCAAAACCCTACATCCAAAAACCTAACCCTAGAAGGTGAAACACTAAAAGTCATGTGGGCTCCTATGGGTAAGTTGGCACCTCAACTTCTCGGGGTCGTAACTTTTGCATACGACCTTTGTTTTAGGTGTGTGATAACTTGTTGGAAAGGTATTTAAGAGAGATACATTTTTCTCCATCAAACTCTGACTTCATATATATATTTACTATGGCGAGCCAAAAAAACAATGTTTAGGGCCCCAAAATGGCCTTAGAAGTACAACAATATGTGATGACATGAAAAAATACAAAATAATCCATTTGGATTAGGCGAGAGGCCATTAGTATCCACATGGAGGATGTGTAGGGATTTAGACAACCCAAAAAGTGTAGAATCCATGATTACAAAGAAGTACATAAGAATGTGTTGAACAAAAAATTGGACAAGATGAGCCAGCTGGAATAGGTGGGTGGCCACCAATATCCACCTGGCTCAATCCTCCCCCCTTAGGAAGCAATGGTCTCCATTACGTTGAGTTCCCCCATCATGTGAGGAAAATTCTACTGGATTTGGCCCCGGGTGAGCCACTTGCCTTAGTGTAGGAGTTGCCTTGCCTTGACAACCCGATAAAGCTGGATCCTCTACTAGCGAGTGCCCTTGACCTGTGTGTCCACTAGCTGATCAGTGGATGCTTGTTCCATACAGTCAGGGTTGAGATTTGTTGGTGTCAACTGTTCTGCGATCTCTGAGGTGTCCAATAATGGTGTGAGTACCATAAAATCCCTTGGCACAACACTGGAGAATGCTGCTCCTAACAATCACTCATGGTCGAGACGAAGGCTTCCGAGTCGAAAGGCGATTTTGATTCAGAATCAAATCCTGAAGGAGGGAAGTAGATTATCAATGCTCAACCCAGTGCTACTATCACTACCACCAAAATCCAGCCAAGAGAACCAGAAGAACCAAAGAAAGGGGAACACCTCTTTTACTCACATATGTGGGTAAAGGGGGCTCCACTTCATTTCATTGTCGATAGTGACAGTCGAACGAACTTGATTTCAACAGAGGTCATCAAGCGACTGGACCTGCCAACAACACCGCACTCGCAACCCTACACCATAGGCTGGCTTCGCCAAGGAAGAGATCTCCATGTCAGCAAACAATGCCATCTACCATACAAAATCAAGCCTTTCAAAGATGAAGTATTGTGTGATATTTTTCCTCTTGAAGTTTTTGATGTTCTTTTAGGACAACCATATTTGTGGAAGC
>CBVK0103822892.1:0-10242 GCA_900067695.1 Picea abies | reverse complement strand
AATGTATTTAATGTTGATTGTTCTTTGAATTGTCTCGTGCTTCAACCTAAATTATCATCTTTTTAGTTCAAGATAATTCTCGAAAATTTTCATACTTAGAAAGTTTCTTTGAAAATTTTCGTACTTAAAAAGTTTCTTTGAAATTGTTTTTTGTGTGGTTCTTTACTTACATCACTTTTTAATGTCATCTCCATATTTTGAAAATCAAGTTTTATCTTTGCAACATTTTTCAAAAACTCATTTCACATAATCTTGCATCACTTTTGCAAAATCATTCTTTTAAAAGACTTGTGGAACCTTTTAAAAACTTGTCTTTTATGGTGTTGCAACACTTTCTCCTTAATCATTTTTATAGTCTCATGGAAGCCTTTTAAAGTTTTTGTAAACTAACATTGCAACAATATGATCAACTTCTATAAATATGCCAAAAACCCTTTGAAAGTTTTGTCATGGGTTGTAAGCATTGTGAAACATCTTTGAAACTCATCACATAGAGTTTTTAAAAGTATTGCAAAAAACCTTTCATAAAGGAACTTCAAACAAGAAAGAAACAAACTGAAAATAATATCACAACTTAACACATGTTCTTAACCATTAGGCCCACTCAGGCTATATATATATATATATATATATCACTCACTTTAATACAAATTAATTAATGCGTGGAGTTATTAAATTCCCATCCTTTCACCAAGAAGTACCATGCCACATCACACAGTCCATCCTCCTGTCATGAAACCCTCCAGCTCATCAATATTTATGAAAACAAGTAAATGCCCCGGCTGTCCAAAGCTAAAAATTACAAGGGCTAGTGAAGAAATTCACTAGGGTTACCCTCTGCCAAAATGAGGGGTAACACCTTCTATGGACACAAATTGAAAAGCTAGTCCTGCTGTCCTCAAGTGAAAATGATTATACTACCCTACTAGTTTAATATATTTTAAGGGTGATGACTCTACAGTTTAAACTAGACATAGTTAAAACATAACAATGTATTGTGATAGTGTTATTAAAGAAAACAACGGTTTAACAATACATAATATTGATATTCCATGGATCAGCTGTAATAATCATCAAGTTTTGAATGTGGTCTAAGGACCTTTGTGCCATTTTAGAGGTTTTACTATCCAATCTGTTTTGGATGATAACAATGTCATTCTTATGGAATCTACAGGTTGAAATCACTGTTGGCAAAAACAAAAGTCCTGTTCTACCCACTTATTATTCTAATTTGTCCTATGTCAATGCAGTTTAAATTAGTATTTATTTTAGAGGTTCGGTATCTTTCTCAAGTAATTCAGCTTTGGTAAAATAGGTCAAACATTGTCTGCCTTCGGGAAACATACATCAAAAGGTCACTTGAGAAGCTCAGAAAAGAGATAGTTCATTTGAATTTTTTTATAAAGAGAATAGGGTGCCCTCTGAAATCAATAAAGCAAACGGAGAGGGAAATATTCAAGAAAATCGTTGAAGTTGATACTAAGAAGAATATAAACTTCAGTGGCATCAGAAAAAAATAAAGCAAGAGAGTTTCGTGGAAAAGCCATAAGAAGCATATTACCATTCCAGTAAAACTTGTAATCAGCAGCTTCTTTCTTCCCTGTTTGTCCATTAAGTAAGTTGCCACTACTGTGCCTGAAACCACCAGCATATCGTTTACCTATTTCAGAGTTTAGATTACTTTCAAAATTTTGAACATAAGTGTATTCTATGCTTGTTTGCTTTTAAAGGTCTGGTTCAGTTAAAATCAACAGGGTCTCTGATAGAACAGAGAATTGTAAAATCACGTACTGACCAATGAGATTTGAAGCTCCCACAAGAGAACTTGCTGCAATATCAGAGGTTATGCCAGCACTCCGAAATACCGATGTAGAGTAATACACAACTGCATTTATACCAGAAAGCTGCTGAAACGCAAACAGTGCTACGCCAACACTAACCACTGTTTCCCAGCACCACAAGATTTAGTAAAAGCATATACGAATTTCATGATGTAAAAACTGTAAATGCTGCGCCTTTATATGACTGTAAATTGATTTATTGCAGTTAAATAAAATATTTAATCAGGCGTGACACAAAATCAACAGATACAAGGATGTTGTTATTATTATAGGCCACAAATCACAACATTTTGTGAATATATCTCACCTCCCTCAACTCTGAAGGCCAGTAATATTTTTCTCTTTACCTTTGTCTTCGTTTCCTTCTCAAGATAGAACTCCTCCTAATGTGATATATAATCAAAATATGCAGTGTTATACCTTTCCTATACCGTCTACTAAATAGATCAAACCAACCAACATCATTCTCCATGACATCCCTAGTTCTTGATCTTAATTCAAACATAGCTTCATCAGCTTTTTGCCTGCCCCAAAGTTCCCTTATAGCTGCTTCAGCCTCAGCGAGCTTCCCTTGCTTCAGATATTATGAAATAATAATGTTAATGATTTTGTCAAGAGAGATAAAAAATCCATAGACATAAAAACTATGAACGATGCAAAGATATTTTTTTTTAAAGAACGAAACCTTAATGAGCCAACGTGGACTTTCTGGAGAGAATGCCATTCCCAAAATCATTAGTACTGCTGGTATGACAGAAATGCCAAATATGGTACGCCACCTGAACTCCAAACAAACATACTGTAATTAAGTACTGCAGATGAGTGTAATAATAGTTATATCAAATGGCAGCGAAGAAGCAGGGGAGCTATTTTAACGTATCTCCATGCTCTGTCTCTTATGATGTTGAGTTTTCTTTATTTTTATGGTGCTACCACAATCTTCAAGAGGTAAGCAATATTGTAACTCCACATATAGAGAAAGTTGCTATCAACGTAATTGTATAAGGGATCTATGTGATCACTTTACCACTGTTATAGACAATATATAAAATGACTTACATAAAGGAAATATAATATGATAACCGATTGTTAGTGTATTCTATATAGATTCAGTGGAGCTTTTGTTGAGTCAGAAATTTCTGTCGAGGCACCCAGTTGAAGAATAAAGAAAATAACTCACAGCAGACTGACCCTAGAATACGGAAGCAGAAATGCAAATAAGACAAGCTCAAAACTCTATAACTCAATTGAAACATGACCTAGACCCACCTAAAACTAACATCCCCAACCAAAAGCAGATTGGACCTAACAACCTAGCCTGACCCTAGAAAGCAAATCAAAATTGCCTTTTTTCGTTTTTTTGTTTATTTGAATGTGATCTTGATGCCACTCATGTCCGATCAACATACTTGAAAATCCAATGAAGCTATCCATTCAACTAGTTGATCTTGCAAAACTTATTAACATAGTCAAATCTCCAGTGTAGCCTATTACCTCACCAACTAGCACTTTAAGGTTAAAGTCCAAAAGATCATTGCTAGCCTATGGACAAATTTGATATCCCCATCCACTTAAGAGTCACAAGGGGAGAATTCTGCTAGCCTAATTGAATCTTGTGGGCTAAGGCGGAAAAGTGAACTAGGGGACATATTTCACCTAGGAGAACTTTATAAAGTAAAAGTGGAAAAAGGGGACAAGGGTCCTAGGCTAATTAAAAAGTCACTTTAAAATTATAAAGTGATAAACCCATTAAAGTGAATTTTATTTCATTTAAATAATAAAGGAGCGAGAAAAAGGCTCAAGTGAACATAAAAAGGAAAAATGGGGGATTTCCCCTCATTCTTGTCATTGTCAATTGAGAAAATATATTTGGAGAGCTCTTGGAGAGCTTTCTAGGGTTTTTGGAAACCCTTCTTGCTTACTCATTTTGGTGTTGCAACTATACACCCTAGTCAAATTTGAGGACATGATCACTTAAGGTTCCGTCATTGTTCTTCATTCCCATGGAGATTTATCTTCTTACAACTGGATATCTTTGAGTATTTTCAGTTCCTTGTGTGAGGTGGTTGGGTTTTTCCAGTGTGGGACGAGTTTTCCATTGTGGGGGCGATTTCCTCATTGTAATGGGCGTAATACTTATTGTGGAGGCCAAACTATATGTCCATTAAGATTTCCCATTGTGGGGGTTGAGTTTTATACATTTTGGGAACTGCATACTACATTCTGGGCATATTTACTGGGTCCCAGATGAGTTCTTATATGTTGTACAAATATCGCTGTCTGCAGATCACTATATTATGAGAAGGGGTTGTTGGGTTTACTTGAAGGGGCATGGAATCTTTGCTGAGCAATATATACAGCCAGGAGGTCGAACCCTTCCATCATCTATGAGATATATCTTTTGTTCACTGAAATATCAATGTGGAGAGTCACATATTATCAAGACCAAGAACTAGGAGGGCGCTATATATTTTCTGGGCAACATATAGCTTGTTGGAGGTCATTCATTGGCTGGGAATGGTCAATTGTTATGATGGGCGAATTTTTATATCAGAAGTATTGTTTATCCATATTCCACTGGACTTCATTACAATACAAATCTACAAAAAAGACGTGCAGGTTGAAGAAGGTACATTTCCCCTTTATTGTGATCACCACTTGTCAAAGAATTCTCACATATTGTTGCTGATATTGGTGGGTTTCATTAGGAGGCGATTTGGCTATCTTCTGGACATGTATTGACTGTATATTGTAGCTATATATATATCGGTTGCTCCAACTTATACAAATATGGACTTTTTAGTGTACAATGGCAACCGTATAATATCTAAATAAAAGTTGGGTTTGAAGGTATTTATGTGAGCTTCTTGAAGTAATCTTTGGCATCTTCCTTAGGATTCTTCTGATATATATTTAATGTTCTTATATGCTCTCTTAAATAAGTAAAAATCAGAAAAGATAACTAAAATGAAAGCTACAACAGTCTTTCACCAACTATTTGATGAAATGTCTACACTAGATATGTTGTAGTAAGCATAACAGTTAATTCAAATCTATAACAACCAAGTTGAAAAGAGATTATACGAAAATGAAAAAACTTTGATGACAACCCAAACACATTAGAAATCCTCCATTGATAGCGGCTAAGCCAAATCAACCATTTAGTAAAGTCTTTGAATCTTATCTTCAAAGTGTTTGTCGAAACACCTCAATGAAAACAAGTTAAATTTCCTTAAGATTTAATTGGGGATATTACAATGGTATCATATCATTTTCCTTGAAAGATGTGGGGTTTGAGGGCATATTTGAGTAATTTTAATGAGAGGGGGAGACGACAGAAATGTCACATACATGAGGTGTAGGTACATATCTCAAGAATCTTCTCAAGGGTATAAAGAAGAAGGGGTGTTGGGTGAAGAAGGAGTATCACATTCCAGAGCAGGTAAAGGGAAGTAGAACATGGGGGAAGAATAAGACCCACGAATTGGCAGCCTCTTCTAGATGATGAATGATTTGGCCAAGAGCCAAAATATGATGATGGACGTATTGGGGAAACTAGCACTTAACACCATAGAAGGGAAACCTAAAACAAATCAGAATGGTGAAAGGGGCTCTAACAATGGGGAAGGGACTAATTATCACACCACCATGTAGAGCCACCCTCACTTATACACCAAGACACCCAGACCCAACATGCCACAGTTCTTGAGTGGCGAGGCCAACAGAGTAGGATGACTCTTACTTGACCTATTTGGAGGAGTATAGGAGGTTGGGCAATGAATTTCAGGAAGCTATGTCCTTCAATGAATTTTTCCACCTTAAGCCGAACAATTGACCTAGAGGGGGTTAAAAGGACACCCAACCATGAGCTTCAGAAGAAAATGAGGAAAATGACCATTCCCAACTTTGACAGGTCCTCAAAATGTTCGACAAGGACTTGGGTACAAAAGCTGGACACATATTTCCATCTACAACAGATGACATAGAGAAAGGCCATTAAATTGGCTACTCTACACCTAGATGGAGAGGCCCATGAGTGGTGGTACCATGGGTTAGTGACGATGGGTCATGCATGCATCACATCATACATCGAATTCACATAGAGGATCATCGAGAGGTTTGACAGGAAATACTTCGAGATTCATTTTCGAGTGCTGGCTCAACTCAAACAAACAGGTAGCCCTGAGGCATTTATCTATGAGTTCCAGAGATTAGCAATGATGGTGGTAGACATATTTGAGGCATGAATGGTGATGTTGTTTGTTGAGGGGTTATCTGAACCCTTGCATGGCTAGGTCAAGGCTTATAAGCTAGCCACCCTACATGATGCAATCAACAGATCTAGGGACATGCAGGATGATGTTCATAAGAGAAGGTTCCATCTTAAACCCACATTACCCCAAAAGAACAAGGAATTCAAACCATTTCATAAGGTTTGGGAAAGAAATCTGAGATTGGATGAGGAGACCAGAAGGGAGCTGAGGAAGAAGAAGTTGTTTTTTAATTATCAGGATCCTTGGGTTCCAGGACACAGGTGTGCGGGGAAGGACACAGTGGGAAAGTCCCACTACATCAAGGTCTATTCCGAAAGTGAAAGTGATATAGAGGATGAGGGGCTAGAACAGGAACAAGGACACCATGCATCAGGTGAGGAGACATCACAGGCTGGGGCTAAAGTCCCTGTTATGGAATCCATGCCAAGACTTCCTAGGTACCACACATTCAGAGTCAGAGGAGTCCTATAGGGGCATAAGGTTACAATGTTGATTGACAGTGGGGAATCCCACAATTTTATAGATGCATCCATGGTGGAAAGGTGAGGGATCCCGACAGAGGAATTTAAGGGGTTCACAATGATCATACCCGGTGGCCATCAAATGGAATGTATCAGATGGATTCCCAAGTTGAAAATAACCATGGAAAATTATACGTTGACAGATGAATTATTTGGGGTGGATGTGCCAGATACCAATGTGGTACTCGGGGTTTAGTGGCTATACTCCCTTGGAAAATACACTGCTGATCAGAGGGATATGGAAATGGAATTCACAGGACCAGATGGAAAAAGGGTAGTTTTATAGGTAATGCACCAGTATCAACCCAAGATTGTATCATCCCACATCATGGAGGCAGTGATCCAACATGGAGACATAGAATGGGCAGTGGAGTGCTACATCTCTAATAGGGAGCTGCCAGATCGTCATCGACAACATATAGACGCCATTCAGGTATTACTTCGTAAACACCAAAAGGTTTTTGGTAGAATTCCTCCAGGAGTACCCCTAGATAGAGGGTTTGAGCATATTATAGAGTTAGAAGAAGGGGTTCAAACAACATAACCAACCCTTTCTTCCATCCCAATATGTACAAAGACGAGATAGAGAAAATTATCAAGGATTTGTTGAGGATGGGTCACATCTGACCTAGTTCTATCCCCTTTGATTCTTCGGTAGTGTTGGTCAAGATGAAGGATGGTACCCTGAGGATGTGTATTGATTATCGAGCCATTAAAAAGAAGACCATAAAGAAAATGTATCCAATTCCAAGGACTGATGAGATGATGGATGAGTTGAGGGGAGAAAAATACTTTTCAAAGATTGATCTTCATTCAAGATACCACCAAATTAAGGTTCAGGAGTAGGACATCACAAAGACTTCTTTTCGATGTCACTATGGACATTATGATTTTCTGGTTATGCCATTTGGGATAACCAACACTCCCTCTACATTCCAGTCTTGCATGAACCAAGTGTTCAATAAGCAGTTGTGAATTTTTTTACTAGTCTTCTTCGATGATATCCTCATTATAAAAACACTTGGGAGGAACATCTCAGGAATTTGGACGAGGTGTTGGGAATCTTGAAGGATCAACAACTCTACGCTAAAGAGTCTAAGTGTGAATTTGGTATGACCGAGATGCTTTATTTGGGGCATATTATCAGGGAAAATGGGTCCAAGTCCACCATGAGAAAATCAGGGCAATCTTAGAGTGGCCAACCCCTAGAAGTGTGACCGAACTGAGGAGCTTCCTAGGCCTTTGCACTTATTACATAAAATTTCTTAAGGGGTTCTCACAGATGACGACACCTCTTACAGATATCACTAAGAAGGGATCTTTTAGTTGGACAGATGAGGTGCATGAGACGTTCGAAAACATGAAGCAGGTAATGAGTTCCTGTCTTGTGCTAGCTTTACCAGACTTCACTCAACCATTTGTGCTTGAGTGTGATGCTTCAGGGACCAGAATAGGGGCAGTATTAATGCAGAATATCCACCCCATTGCTTTTGAGAGCCACAAACTTAGGGGTTGTGAGCGGAATTATTCAGTATACGATAAGGAGATGTTGGCCATCATGGATCCCTTGGACAAATTCAAACAATACCTGGTGGGGATCATATTCAAAATAAAGACAGATCATAATAGTTTGAAGTTCCTCATGGACCAGAAGGAATTGATCAAGTGACAACAGAAGTGGGTCAACAAGATCGAGGCCTATGATTTTTTGATTGAGTATGTGAAAGGGAAAAATAACATAGTGGCGGATGCCCTCTCCAGGATGCCACCCACAGTTTCCCTCATGGATGTAATAACAGATTGGAAAGCTCTCCTCTTGGTAGAATATTCAAAAAGTAAATTTGCTTGCGAGATACTAAATGGGAAAATCCAGGATGACCACTATAGAGTAATCAATGACATCATCTATTACAAGGACATGATCTATTTGGTTCCAGAATATAAGTTAAAAGAGAAGGTTATGGACGTAGCCCACAATTTTCCATTATTAGGACATCCAGGATACATAAAAACTTATAGGAAGATCAGAGAAAGGTTTGCATGGAAGGGACTCAAGAAAGATACTTTGATATTCATGAAAGAATGTATTAGCTATTAGCAGAACAAATCAGAGCACACCCATCTGGCCAGGTTACTTCATCCTTTACCCATCCCAGAACATAAATGGGAGAGTGTATTGATGGACTTCATTATAGGGCTACCCCAGGCATAGGGTAAGGATTGTATATATGTGTTGGTGGACATGCTCACAAATTTTTCCCATTTCTTCACCATCCCTTCTAAATTTTCAGCAGCACAGGTGGAATATTTATTCTTCATGGAGGTTTTCAAGTTGCATGGTTTTCTCAAAACCATCGTGAGCGATAGGGACAGTCGGTTCATGGGTGGCTTCTGGCAAGAACTTTTCATACTAGTTGGGACCGAACTTACACCCAACTTGAGCTACCATCCCCAAGCTGACAGAAAAATGAAGATAGTAAATAAATGGCTTGAAGGGTATCTGAGAAATTATGTACCAGGACAACAAAAGGCTTGGATTGAATGGTTTCATCTCGGGGAGAATTTATACAATACATCCTATCATATGTCAATCGAGATGTCACCCTTCCAGGCACTATATGGATATGATTCCCCTACATTTGTTGACCAAATATTTGGGGAGATCTGGGCCCCAAAATCCAAAGACTTGATCCAAGAGAGTCAAGACATCCTTAAGACTCTAAAAGACAATTTTCATATGGCCCAAAATCAAAAGAAGATGTATGCGGATTGACACAGGGTGGAGTGCAACTTCGAGGTGGGGGATTTGGTGTACCTTCACCTATAGCCTTATTGACAGTCATCACTGAAAATGAGAGGGGCAAAGAAGTTGAAACCCCGATTTTATGGACCTTACAGGATTCAATGGAGAATTGAGGAAGTGGCCTATGAGCTATAACTTCTGGAAGGATGCAGGATACATAACTTTTTCTATGTTTTATGCCTCAAAAAGGAATTGGGACAACATGTTGTCACTTTTACCAAGCTTCCACAATTATATGAAGAGGGACAATTGGTTATGGTTCCTGAATAAATTTTGAAGGGAAGAGAACAAAAGATGAGAAACAAGACTATCAAAGAGTACCTTGTCAAATGGAAAGATATGCCTATCGAAGATGCTGCATGGGAGGGCGAACATGTGTTGCAATATCCCGAATTGAAATTTCTTGTGGACAAACAATCTTGGGTGAGGAGGAATGTGATATCCCCATCCTCTTAAGAGTCACAAGGGGAGAATTTCGCTAGCCTAATTGAGTTATCGTGGGCTAAGGTGGAAAAGTGAACTAGGGGGACATATTTTGCCTAGGATAACTTTATAAAGTAAAAGTGGAAAAAGGGGACAAGGGTCCTAGGCTAATTAAAAATTCACTTTAAAATTATAAAGTGAGAAACCTACTAAAGTGAATTTTATTTCATTCAAATAATAAAGGAGTGGGAAAAAGGCTCAAGTGAACATAAAAGGGAAAAATGTGGGATTTCCCCTCATTCTTGTCATTGTCAATTGAGAAAATATATTTGGAGAGCTCTTGGAGAGTTTTCTAGGGTTTTTGGAAACCCTTCTTGCTT
>CBVK0103822888.1:0-13663 GCA_900067695.1 Picea abies | reverse complement strand
CTTATCAAGAAAGGATGAGAGATTAAATATGGAAGAATGAGAAAATATATTCCCACTACTCCAATGAGCTAATCAATGACGATAATTCTGATCATTGTGATATAATGAATGACTGGAATACACTCTTATATAGGAAAGAACATTCCAAAATTATGAAAAAAAATCAATTAGTTATCTTTCCTTAGGAATGAATGCATTCATAATAGTGATTTTCTAAATAGAAATTCTAAAATAGAACTAGTCATTTAACTCCCACTGAACTATTGTGTCAAAAATAGAATTTTCTCCAACACCCACCCTGAACATCACTATGGAGTAAAAGATGAGACTCGACTACTAGGCCATATTAGGTACTCATGTACAATGTAACTAATGAACAATGAATAAAAATGAGGAAATAAGGAAAACCACGTCGAAACAAACCCCCCCCCCTCAAAAGACAATGCATCAAAAGAGGAAAAGGAAACTTCTAGGAAACTATGTTTTTCACTTCAAGAGGATCTCGCAAAGTATGAATCTTCTTCTCATTAAAATTATTCTTGAAGATGTAGAAATATTATGGATAAGATAAAGTCCTTTGGAAACCTATCTTGCCTTGTACCTCTTGATCCTATGGACCCATCTGCACCTAAAAATATTCCTTTCTGGTGGAAGCGTAACCAAATCCAAGTCTAATTATTTAGGAGTCAGTCATACGTCTTCTACATGGTTTATTTTCATAATGGATTTATCATAGCCTCACTATAGGTCTATGGATCAGAATATTGAACCATATATAAATGCATGGGCATCTCATGTTCAGAAGATAAAATTAGATGATAAGTCTCCTCATGTTGAGATTGAGGCGTCCTCAAGTCCAATGGATTCCCTACAAGAACACATGTTTCCTAAAGTGTGAATTGTTCCCTATTGGGAATCTAATAAAGCTTTGACACTAGTTTCTTATCTGAATGTACTACCTGCTCATTTCCATGTACAAAATCTTAGTGTATGGAATCATATCTGATGTCTAGAACTGATGAAGAAGAAGAGTATCTTCATGTTGCACCGGAGGTGCATACAAAGTACTCTCCTTGTGTGTAAATAGAAAAGAGGAGTCATCATCAACAAACTTAGTGAATTTATACAACATTGATTTGTGATCCACCTCACCAATTGCAATAATGGAAATGTCATGCATGTCAATTACAAAAACCGAATATGATGTAAATCAAACATTTTTACTATTATGAGTGATCTGATAAACTAAGAGTAGATTCATAGAAAGATTTGGAACATGTAAAACATTCTCAAAATTTCCATTATGGAGTTCCACTCTTCCCTCTCCTGCTACTGCTATTGGAGTATCATCCCCCATGAGAATAGGGGGTATTGAGCATCAAATCAAAGAACTCAAAAGTTCCTCTTTTGCTTCCATATGATGTAATGTGCCAGAATATATAATCCATGAATTAGATGAGGAATTAATTGCAACAATAGAATGATTATTACCTTTCTTAGAAGCATGATCTTCTTCCTTCTACTTTTTGACTCCTTATGGAATGAAGTGATCATCTTCCTTCTTCTTCTTGACTCCTTCTGAAATGAAGTTTCCAAGGTTTTTCTATTGAATTACCTATTCCATAAGATAATTTTCTTCTTCATGCATGTGGATTCTTCATGACTTGGTTTATTGCAGTAAATGCATTGTTTTTCGTTCTTCTTCTTCTTGGAATCTGGAGAGTCTTTGGAACCTGAAGAATCGTTGAAGGGTTTGAAATATCCCTCCTTCTCGTTCTATTTGGATGATCCTTTTACATCATGGATGGTGAGTGCATCTGATTTGGGATCCTTGATTAGGCCAATATGAATGAGGTTTTCCTGCTCATGTGTGAGAGAATCAATGAATTGATCCATGGTAGAAATCTTCCAATTTGTTCCCATAAGATATCTGCTAGAATGGAAAGTGGAAACATAGACAACATATTTTGGTCCTAGATTAACCAAGATTGTTAGAATAAGTTAGTCCACTTGTTTATATTTATCAATATTACAAGATGCCAAGATCAATATCAAATATTTAAAATTGGTAAAGAAATCATGTATATTACCAAAACTTTTAGGATCCAAGGTATTCAACTCTACCTCAATCATATGACCTCTCATCTGATCTTTCTTTCCAAAGAGACTTTCCAAGGTGGTATAAATCATGTTTTAAGTATTTCAGGAGGAAATATGAAACCATAAATTAGATGAAATCAAATAAACAAGAGTTAATGGGGCCTCATCCTTTCATTTCTCCCATCCAGTCTTCTCAATTGCTGATGTAGGTTTCACTTATGTCCCCATAGTCAAATCATATAGTCCTTTCCTTCTGAGTTGGAAGTCATCCTTTGTCTTCCAATAAAAATAATTGTATGGTGTTAGGATTACCACCAAGTTTTACTGTAGAATAGTTGTGGTATCCATCTCTCTGATTGTTTCTAAGAACCCCTAAAAATTTACTCTCAATCTGCAAGTAAAAAATTGAGAAATCACTATAGAAAGGGCACATCAAATGGAAAATTCATATCAGTTTTAGGAGGTGATATTTCATCTTCCTTTCTGAGAAAATGGTGAGTAATTTACCTAAAATGTTGAAAACCCACTTGCACAATGGGTTCATTTACTTCTCACATGCCTTGTTTCCTCAAAAAGTTAATATTTTGGGAGAAATCACTGCAAAAAAGGGGCACTTTAAGAGTTAGTCGCTCCTTTCCTTAAGACATAGAGTGACCAGTTCCTGGTGGTTTCCCTCTGCTAGTGTCTAGGGTGAAACCCTACCAGAAGTGGTTGCACTCATCCATTTATAGAGGTGGTATCTCCTTCCCTTGAGACACATAGTGATCAAGTCCTACTAGTTAGTGTAGGGGGTGCGAACAATATCCTTGTACTAGTGTATGAGGTGTGACTACTCCAAAATTGAAAAAAAAGTAAGTCTAGGTGCAATTGGTCGCTCCTTTCAACAGGAAGAGGGTGCAACCATGTCTTTTTACATGGATTTTTCTCACTGAAACTATAATTTTCCTTATTTTGTGGCTTGTATGGATTTCTCCAAGAAGTGTAGATCTGATACCATGTTAATGTTTCATTGAAACCTTCATAGGAGATCTAGCTAAAGAAAGTTCAAACAAATCTTATCAAGAAAGGATGAGAGATTCAATATGGAAGAATGAGAAAATATATTCACACTACTACAATGAGCTATTCAATGATGATCATTGTGATCATTGTGATAGAATGAATGAATGGAATATACTCGTATATAGGAAAACAAATTCAATAATTAAGAAAATAAATAAAGCAATTATATTTCCTTAGGAATGCATGCATGCATAATGGTGATGGTCTAAATAGAAAGTCTAACATAGAATTAGTCAGTTAACTCCCACTAAACTAGCGTGTCGAAAATATAAATTTCTCCAACACCCTCTTCTCCTTTCCTTTATTCTGATTCAAATGAAATATCAAGTTCTTCAGATCTTCTCTCATCTCTTCCATAGTTGGATATGTGTGTTTATATTGATTTACCTCTAACTGCAAGGCTTGTTGCAGATCCTCAACACGTGTTTGGAATTTTTGTTCCCTCAATGGATACTTAATATGTGGTAGTAATGAAATAAAAAATAAGTGCCTATGATGCATATTTGTGATATGGTACTTCAACTTACCTTTCAACCTTTTGAACTTCTGATCAGTCTCCCACACTGACTCTCTTGGATTTTGCTTGATCTCTATCATCTCATTCATGAACTGATCCTTTGAGCTAGGTCATTGGAATTCATTGATTCATGAATTATTCACATCTATGATAGTTGTAGGTGATCCTTGTGGGATGTTTACCAAAAGTCCCATATACTATTCTAGTGAGAAATCTCTAAATTTAATTGCCAACTACGCAATTTTTGTATCTTCATCTGTAATCTTCTTAGCTTCCCAAATCTTCTCAAAAATAAACAAATTCTTCTTGAGGTCCTCTGACCCTTCTCCATGAAACTCAGGTAACCTAATAGTTGGATCTTCTCCTGCCATTTTGAATTCTTTTGTACTGCCACCTCCACGCGGTGTAAATATCTGACAGCTGCTTGTTGAAATACTTCCACTTGAATTGGAACCATGCCCTATTAAAATCCTTATACTACTATTCACTTGCTGGATAATAGGTTCTTTCTCTTCATATTTCTTAATTTCACATGGCATTGTTGGTTCCACACTAATTATGATCTGGAATGGAGAGCCTTCTTCTACGTCAGACCCTTGACCTTTGGTTTTCGTTTCATATGTGGTGCATAAGATATCGTCAATATTCCCCAAAGCATGGAGATCCTCTACCTCTTCCTCATCACTATCCAAGCCCTTTCACTCTACTATTGTTCTCTTATTATTGTTCATATTATATTGGTAGAGTCATCCGCTACGCATCACTCCCACTCCACTCAATATCTCCTTGGTATGTTCCCCATCCCTCATAATGGGGTCCATTGCTTCCTTCTTCTGGCCTCTCTCCATGTCCCTCTCCATATTTTGGTTTGTCTTTCGTGCTTCTCCTAGTCTCCCCATGTACGTAGAGTGATTTAGATGTCTGACTCCATTGTTATCACATCTTTATCATGAAAGAAAACCATTTGTTGGAATGTTTGTACTGACCTGGGTTCTACCTCAGGTTTCCAACAAAACCTTACAAACCATCGACCCTTTTGGAGACCAAAAGGAAACACTGTGCATAGAGTGCACAATGTCGACCCTTTTGGAGACCAAAAGGAAACACTGTGCATAGAGTGCACAATGTAGTCTCACCCAATATGTATTATGGGTGAATGCAGGACCCAGATGTCTACATTCATGGAAGGGATGGTTCTCATGGTGATGTTAGACATGTGTTCTACTTCGGATATCTCATATCTACCATTTGTTTAACCATTAACATTTACTATGCATAACTAATATAGTGTGTGTTGTAAATTAACTCTAACATATTCATTCATTAATCCATTCATTCATCATAAAATACATAAGATAAGAATTCCACACATTGAAAAGGTATTTTAACTTCATTCACCCCCCTAGGATATGCCCACAAAGATATGGCTTCTTTATTATTCATATTAAAGTCTCTATTTTATGTGGATTACATTAGAAGTTCATAAATGCATATATATAGGTGAGGATGACCAGATTCGCACCAAGATCCACAAACTGCAACCTAACCCTCAGTTACACTCTATTTGACTCAATATTATCTCCTCAAGTCTCAACAAAAATTGATACTATGACTCAAAACATACCAAAAACTCAAAACTACTTCATGACTCAAAAATACTTCACCTCAGATCTTACAATGCCTATTTATACTACCAAAATTGATAAAATCCCTTACAACAAGGACTCAAAACCCTAACCCTATGTGGATTATTTTTTTCCACATTACAACCTCCTACATGTGATTGGTCCTTGATCCAACCGTTTCCTCTTTGCATTGTCCTTCTTTCTTCCTATGACTTTCCTCTTTCCCCACACTACTTTTCCTTCTTTCTTAGCATACTAGTTTTCCTTCTTTTCTGGTGCACGCCCCAACTTTACTCCAAAATTTCTTCACATTTCCCCAAAATAGATATAACATCCCCAACCACCAATTGGGACATGCCACATGAAAATTCTGAATTTTGATGCCATTAAATTAAATACTGAATTACACATATTTCTGAATTTTGATGCCATTAAATTAAATACTGAATTACACATATGAATAGAGTTAAGCAGAAATAACAAAAATATGCATACAACAATAACAATTCATACATAAAATTAAATAAAAAAGATTCATTGATAGAAACTAATAATTGCACACAAACAAGAATTGAAATAAGCACATGAAAAACACTTATCTCATGAACTATAAACCAACTTCTTGTAGACCTTCTATGTTCCTCCCAACCATAGACCACACTGCTCATAATCTAAGCAATGAGTCACCCTCGATATGGGGCTAAAATATACCAGGGAAAAGGGAATACGAAGCCATTCTAAGGTATAATAAGAAACAAAATTTCTCATCACAAGGTGCCCAACTACTGCAACTAGCCTATAGTCTCTCATTCCCCACATGCAAGGTGCCCAACTACTGCAACTAGCCTATAGTCTCTCATTCCCCACATGTATGTTCCACCCTAGGAAGTGTTCCCCTTCTCTTCTCAATAGTCCCTCGACTACCTCACTTTCCTTTAAGGGATTCAACAACAAGCTAGATAGGAAATCGCAGAGCCCTATAGCTATTTCCTAGCACACCAGGGAACAATGGGTCTGACAACCCACTTCTTCAACATAAAAAATATATCACCTAGAGAGAAATTCCTACTGGCCTGACCACTCGTCTCTTCAAACAATAGAAAAACCAAGTATAGGTATAGATGGTAGCATGGATGAGTGGGTTGTAGGAAATCATGAGTGAATAATACAGTCATGATGGGAAATACACTAAATCTCCCTATTCTATATATGCATGTGCCTTTTTTGACACATAGCACCCAAAGGAATCTCTTGTTCCCCCTCTAGAAACTTAGGATATATAAAGTTATATCCATATTTTAACCTTTTAGGAAGGCACTCTCAACTACAGAAGTTGAATACATGGCAACCACTCATGCAAGCAAGGAAGAAATATGGTTACAAAGATTATGTTCAGGTATTGGGTTGGTACAACAAGTAGTGAGATTAGATTGTGACAGTCAGAGTGCAATATTCCTGGCAAAGAACCCAACTTATCATTCGAAGACAAAGCATATTGATGTTCAATATCACTTTGTGAGAGACATGGTTGAGGAAAAGAAGGTGTTACTAGAAAAGGTTGACACTTTGAAGAATGTTGTAGATTCATTGACAAAGTCTGTGAGAACAAAAAAGTTCTCGTGGTGTAGAGAAACAATGGGCATTTATACCCTGGATTGTTGACTATATAATCCCCTGGACCCGTGGATGCAAAGAAAACAACAAGTGGGAGAATGTTGGGTATGTGGTATATTCTTTGCATGGGTGTGTGTGTGGGTGCGTCAGATACGACAACTGCATCTGACGATCCCTACCACTAGAGCTCTGTCATGTGCACTGGGAGCTTTCCTAGGGGGGGGCAGGTATGCCAGTCACTGGTTATGTGTAGCGTTCGGAAACGGGTGGCAACCCGGGCCAGTGCCCTAATTTGTTTTTTGGCGGTTTTTGCTATTTTTAGAGGATTTTCTATTTTTAGCAGATTTGTAAATTAATCCCGGATTAAGGGATTATGGTTTTGGTATCTNNGGAATACCTAAAAACATTGTATATATTGTATGGCGAATGGTGAAATTCGATATAATGAATAGAAGAAAGGTTTTCCCGATTGTGGGTTTTCAGTTTAAAATCTCTATGTATTATGTGTATGTGCCATTGATTAATTTATGTCTTTCTTAAGAATATATATGCATTGCTTTACTTCGCAGGTTTAAAACTTACAGTTCTTGGTCACATGCACATAAACAGATGAGCCAAAAATCTTAAAACGAGAAACATTAGGTTTCTTACTAGTGAAAGCTTCTTCAGGTGTACTCATGCCAAGTACTCTATGAGGACAATAGTTTTTCACATAAATTGTAGTGTTGCATGCTTCCGCCCACAAATGCATTAGTAGGACTTGATAATGCAACATCGCTCGTGCTTCACCCATGATCATTCTGGTCTTCCTCTTCACGACCCCATTTTGTTGTGGGTTATGAGGCGTTATGAGTTCTCTTTGAATTGCTTCTTTGCTGAAGAAGTATTTGAATTTGTTAGAGATGTATTCTCCACCATTATCTCTCCTAAGAGCCTTCACTTGCTTCCCTAATTCTTTCTCCACCAATGCTTTAAAATCATAGAAATTTGAGAATGTTTGATCCTTCTTTTGCATGAAGAAGATCCAACATTTATGAGAAAAGTCATAAAAAAAATAGCATAATACTTATGTTTTTCTATTGAAGAAGACGAGAATGGTCCACACAGGTCTATGTGAATTATCTCTAGGATCACCAAAGAATGGTTCTCCTTTTCATGAAAGGTGGACTTCACATACTTTCCCAATGTGCAACCCTTCCACTGATCTAACTGAGAAAGTGTTCCCATTGGAATTCCAGTAGATATCTGCTACATGGTTTTCAAGGCTCTATGATGAAGATGGCCCAATCGCCTGTGCCATAATTCTCCCCCATCCAAACTCACAACTTTTTCTACCTTTTCCATCATGGCAGTGCAACCATCTACCTCCAGCCTATAAATATTCCTAACTCGAATCCCTATCTTATTGACTTGACCTGTTGTTTATGTCGCAGGAAGGCTTTTCCATCGCTGAAAACAACATCATAGCCTATGTCCTCCAACATTGCGACTGAGACCAAGTTTTTCTTTAGAAACTAAGCCGATCCCAAGTACTTACTTATTCCTCTTTGCACAATGCCCTAATTCTTTCTACTATGCTCCTGGTAGCTTCTTCCCATTGATCATGCACTTCTTTCAGAGTGCTTGACACTGCTTGAAGTTCTAACTCTTCTACTCTTTTTTGAAGCTACTGAATGGGCTCAACGAGCTTCCCCACTTGGCTCTCCATTGAATCTGGTTCCTCCTATGCCAAGGCCGGAACATAGTGAATTTCTCTAGTCACAACTTCTTTGATTGCAATCTATTCTGTGAGAAGTTGGTCTTTTTCTTCCTATATCTTTGCATTGTTCTGCTCAAACTTCGCCTGATTTTCACTTTTCTCCTGTTGCACAACTCAAAGTTTCTCTAGGACCTCCTCTTTTTCATGCCTTAAGGCCTATGTTTCCTGCTCCTTTTCTTCCTAGGCTTGACAGAGTCGATCCTCGGTTTCATCTGCTATCCTCCGTAATTGGGCGGGCTCATCCCCCAATTATGCACTTTCTAATGAAGAAGGTGTAGTGGATACTACACGACTCAAATGGATAGCTTGTTGGATGTCTTTGAGCTCCTTATCTATCATTTCATACAAAGTTTCTTTCTTTTCTTCATGTCTCTGCAGGATATCTTCTTAATCATATTCTACGGTTGTGATGATGAGCTCAATATCATCCACTGTGGGCACATTCGGTGAATGAGGATTATTGGCGTAGGCCTTCTTTCTTGCCGAAGGTTATAGAAATTTTAATAAAAATAATGTGTTTCCTAGATTCTCCTAATCTAACAATTATATGCCACTGTTAAATAAAGGATCACTTCTACAAATATTCTTCTAGAATTTAAAACAAATATCCCAACTTCAGCAATTGGCTCCCAACTTCAGCAGTCGTCTCTAGCATCTTCCTAGTGTTCTTGGTCACATGCACATAAACCGATGAGCTAAAAATCTTAAAATGAGAAACATCAGGTTTCTTACCAGTGAAAGATTCTTCAGGTGTACTCATGCCAAGTACTCTATGAGGAAAATGGTTTTGCACATAAACAATAGTGTTTCATGCTTTCACCCACAAATGCATTGGTAGGCCCTGATCATGCAACAATTCTCATGCTGCACCCATGAGCATTCTTTTCTTCCTCTACGCGACCCCATTTTGTTGTGGGCTATGAGGCACTATGAGTTCTCTTCAAAGTCCTTCTTTGCTGCAGAAGTCTTTGAATTTGTTAGAGATGTATACTCCACCATTATTTCTCCTTAGAGCCTTCACTTGCTTCCTCGACTCCTTCTCCACCAATGCTTTAAACTCACAGAACTTTGAGAATGTTTGATCCTTCTTCTGCATGAAGAAGATCCAACATTTATGAGAAATGTCATCAACAAAAATAACATAATACTTATGTTTTTCTATTGAAGCAACTAACAATGTTCCACACACATCTATGTGAATTATCTCTAGGATCACCGAAGCACGGTTCTCCTTTTAATGAAAGGTGGATGTTACATACTTCCCCAAGGTGCAACCCTTGCACTAATCTAACTGAGAAAGTGTTCCCATTGGAAGTCCAGTAGATATATGTTGCATGATTTTCAAGTCTCCGTGACGAATATTGACCAATCGCTTATGCCATAATTCACCTTCATCCCAGCTCACAACTTTTTTTTCCTTGGTCATCATGGCAGCACCACCATCTACCTCCATATTGTTGATATTATTAACTTGAATCCCTATTTTCTTGACTTGACCTATTGTTTTATTTCATAGGAAGGCTTTTCCATCGTTGAAAACAACATCATAGCCTCTGTCCTCCAACATTGCGACTGAGACCAAGTTTTTCTTCAGACATGGAACATGCATAACATATTTCAATTCAAATGGTTTACCTGAAACCCTATGAAAGGTAATGGTACCAATGCCAATCACACTGTATTTTCCATCATCTCCCATCTCTATATGCATTTTGATATCTCTCTTCTCCAAGTCACTGAAAAGATCCTTATCACCCGTCAGGTGGAATGAAGCGCCACTATCCAAATACCACACCTATACCAATGCACTTGACGCCATGCATGTGATAAAGGAGAAGTCAAGTTCAAATTGCGAAGAAAGGGCCTCACCAGCTACAACTCCAACAACCTTCTTCTTCTTCTTCTTCTGCGAACAGTTAGTAGCGAGATGCCCATGTTCGTGACAGTGAAAACAATTCACTTTGGACAAATCCAACTTCTTTCCTTTAGACTCGAATTTTGAATGGAATTTATTCCCCTTCCCTTTACTTGCCTTGGCAGCCAAAGAATAATCCTCTTCATCATCATGCTTTGATGAAGAGCCATCTCTGGTGTTCTTCCTGAACTCCTCCTGCACTAGATCCGACCATAGTCGTTCCCAAGTTGGCAATTTTTCCCATCCATTGACAGAGTCTTGATAACTGTGCCAACTCTTGGGAAGTCCTAGGAGAGCCAATCTCACCAAATCATCATCATCGACTATTATTCCCACACTCCCCAACTCATCCCAACATTGGACAAACTTCATGAGATATTTTCGAATAGATTCACCCTTCTCCATCTTGATCTTCCCGAGTTTATCTTTGAGAACCAATTTCCTATGGTCGCTATTATTTTGGAATAGATCCATCAAATTATTTCACATTTCATATGGTGTGGCTTTCCCATGGAGGTTTGAGACAATGTGGTCTGATACTCCCTCCAACAGGATTCTCCTCTCCCTTTCCACCTTCTTTTTCCATGCATCAAGATTTGCAGCGTCTATAGCATCTTGCTTAGGAACATCATTGTCAATGAATTCCTTCAAGCCATTGTCTTCAAGTAATGCCTCCATCCTGTCCTTCCAAGAAATGAAGTTCGAGCTGCCCTCGAGTGCATACTCTAAACTCAAGCCATTGAAATCCATTTCAATATTGAATCAACTGTAGCACCGAGAAAGTTTTTCTGCAAATTTGAATTCTATCCAATCACAAGCTCAACTTCTACAATCTTCTATGCTCTGATACCATGTAGAAATTTTAATACAAATTATGTATTTCCTAGATTCTCTTGATCTAACAATTATATTCCACTATTAAATACATAATCACTTCTACAAATATTCTTTCAAAATTTAAAACACGATCGCCAATTGCAATATCAATAAGAATGGTCAATCACACATAACACAGATGTTTTACCGAGAAAGAATAAATCTAAAAACACCACTATCATATATTATGTATATATCATGGATCATGAAACAATCTCATACAAAACTCTAATCCAGGAGCTCTCAGTACAATATACAATCATCTCACACTGTCATACAAAAATTGACAAATTCATGTGCCAATTTACTGCTTCCAGACAACCTGCCTCCTTTGAGCAATCCCTGCTGATGGAAATCCCTGTAATGAATGAATTCCTCATGCCTAGGCTGGGCATTCCTCATGGGCACATCCATTGTGTCTGTGGTTGCATGAGTGCACTCACTAATGTCACAATTGATAGTCAAACTATCCCTTTCAACAATTGATAGTCAAACTATCCCTTTCACCTGTTATCTCAACTAGGTCTCCACTGGATCTGACATGCATGTAGTTAATAGTGGTAAATCTTCAATTGCATGTGAGACCACTTATTGTGAACTAATTAATAATTAGTTCAATGATCTCTCACTAGTATAAGTTCAGTAACAAATAGTACAACTGATCTTAACTCACTTAATTGAGTTAAACTACTTTACAACTCACATAACTACACATATAACTTTGTTACAACTTCGAATCACTCAATTACAACTAATTCGACTTGCATGTCCCACCAACCTTTGAACTCAAATTTCCTATATCTAATTGATTTTCCACTTCAGTTAACTATTTCCAAGTGCTCATTGAGAATAGACTAATATTTATTGTCCAACTATTATTAAGGGATAATAATAGTCAACATACATCTCTAAATAGAATTCTCTCACCATCTATAAATAGACATCATCTATAAATAGAATTTGCTCATCATCTAAAAATAGACTTCCACCTAAAAACATCCTGAGGCTCCATCCTACTGTAGGTGCATAATTTTCACTAGGATCTTCTTGGTGAATCTCAACAAAGGTTTCTCAGAGGAAACCTTCCTCTTTTGCGATGCTTCTATTGTGGTGAGGGGATCCTTTAGCAGTGTTACTTTTCCATTTACTTGATTTTCTCCTTCTTCCCCTCCTTGTTCTTGGTTCACTTCATCTCCTCCTCCTCCCTCGGGTGAATCAAGCACATATTCCTCCGATGTTCTATCCTTCTCATCACTTTCTATGTCAAGGACTTCTTCCTTTTTCTTTGTGATTATCTCTCCATCATACTCGGTCCGGGTGACCAAAGGGCTTCCAATGATGCTGAGGTCAGAGAGTTATGCATATTCGATCAGTAGGAGGAATTCAATTGGCCATTCCTTAGTGATCTCTTCCATGTCTTCATCGGTCAATTTATAATACAATTCCAACTCCTCCTTACTTTCATCCCTACAGGAGGTGATGTAGATGAAGTGTTGGTCGGCGTGGAAATTTTTTGGTGTCCTGTACATGTTCGAAGTGTTTGTGGTCAGCCACAGAATTGCTTCAATGGCATGCTTCAGATGTAGATAATAATCGTGGAACAACGCATTCGATTTCCACTGCTTCTCCATATCACTCGTGTACCACAAGGTGGAGAAAATTGAGGCCAATGGCTCTGATGGCTCGAATTATAGGAATGTCACTCCCTATGACATTTCCCAAGTAGCAAATGTGATTAAAATCAACAACCAACTGAAGTGAAATTTGTAGCCTTGGTCTTGTGCTTCACGACAGTCCTTCTCCAACTTGTTGATGAGGTAGCTCGCCTAGATCATCTGCATCCCTTGAACACACTTCCCTGCAAAGTCAACTATGTACCCTTTTGATCCAAGTGGATATCGGGGGCCACCCACCTTTTCCAAATGGCTCAAAACAGTTTTCTAGCCATTTTGGCAATTTACTATTTTTAGCAAGTTTTCACTTCCGTGGCCATTTTGAGGGCCTAAATGAATTTTTTTAGAGATCTAGGTTCTAAATGATAGTTGAAGGCATTATTGAGCCCCCAAAATGAATCTCCTCGATGATACCTTTCCAACAAGCTATCACACGCCTAAAACGAAGATCGTATGCAAAAGTTACGACCCCGGGAAGTTGATGCACCAACTTACCTAAACGGGGCCCACATGACTTTTGGC
>CBVK0103822861.1:0-11374 GCA_900067695.1 Picea abies | reverse complement strand
ATATCCATTGCAAGGGAGGTTGCTCATCATAGTGCTCATCATAACCTAAATCGTGATCTCAAATGATCTTCCCAGATGTTGAAAATACACTATGCCTTGAGCGATCGATGTCTCTTTGGGCCCAAGTCAAATGAGGAGGTGTAATTGTTATTCTTTCATTCGATAAATGAATTGGACTTTGTTATTTTAGGGCATGTTATTCTATATTTCCTTACTTAATCATTCTCTTCTCATTTTCTAACTTTATGTTTTTATATATTTCCTTACTTAACCATTCTCTACTCATTCTCTAACTTTATGTTTTTCTATATTTCTTTACTTAACCATTGTAGCGAGTATTCGGGATAGTGAATTGACAAACGAGTGTATGCATTTTAGGACTAGTTTAAAGGTATATTAAATAAAAATTTAAGTAGGGATATATATATATATATTACTCAATAAAACAAGTAATTCTAATTTCTAAAATTACAAGTTTGATTCTAATTTCTAAAATAACAAGTTTGAGTAAGGTTCTTTGTATATGAATAATAAAGAGTACGGTTCTTTGTATGAATAATAAAACCATGAAAAAAAGTGTAGATATAAGATAAGAACCTACCAAAAAGGGGAATCTGAATTATTCTGTGGATTATTCGCATTACCAAATATATAATTCTTATGTAATATTTAATACATGTTTTGGTGTTTAATTGATGGGTGATTTTATTTGTGAGTGTTGGTGCCACGTAGTTATTTGTTTTGTTTGGATATGGATGTTCATACCCCATAAAACCATTTAGGTATTTCTTCCAAACCTTCCCATTTATAAGGGAAAGCATAGTGGATGAGTGGAAATACTCCTCATTTATAAGGGAAAGCATAATGGAAGAGTGGAAATATTACATCCTCTGTTGAACAACTAATTCCTAATTCCAAACTAGGATTATTAATTATAAGGAAGGTATCTCTTCCAAACCTCCTCATTTATAAGGGAAAGCATAGTGGATGAGTGGGAATACTCCTCTCATTTATAAGGGAAATCGTAGTGGATGAGTGGAAATACTATATCTTCTTTTGAACAACTAATTCCAAACTAAGATTATTAATTATAAGGATTATTATTTATTAGGATTTTTATTTATTATTGTCATAAGTTTTCAAGAATGAAAAATATAAGTTTATGACTCTTAATCTTTTGACATTTTATTTACTAAATATTTTTAAGATAGGGAAATATGTTATAATGATTATTTTATGATTTACTTTTTTTTTTTTTTTTTTAAAGCATGTAATGATTATTTTATGATTTTCTTTTTTTTTTTTTTTTTTAAAGCATGGAGATCTCGAAGAACTAAGATCCAATACAAAATACTCTAATACTTAATCTATGATAACTCCAACTTTATATATAGCTAATATAATTCATAAGAAATATGTATTTGAATTAGCCTTGCACTTTGAAGATGAAAAATAAATAAATAAATTAAAATAATAATAATAAATAAAATAATAATATAATATAAAATAAAAATTAAATAGTAACTAAAATTAAATAAAGTGGAATTTAAAGGAAAAGATAATCAAAGTTACAAATAAAGTAAAGCTAACTAAAGCTACATTATTGAGTAAATATAAAGGATATTTTTTCAACCATCAAATGGAGTCTATGCATGGATACAATGGAAGAGCCATTATTTAATACACATTGCAAAGATTATGAGGATCATTTTGGGACCTTGGAGGATCATAGAGTTGTATAAACTGCTACTATGGTTGGCCACCTCCATGGTATATAGAAAACCACCCAATCATCATAGTCAAAGGTTTCTCGATGACATTGATGTGTCTTTGACTTAGCAACTTCCTAAGTGTATGAATACATAAATGAGAAAACCCATGAAACAAGTTGGCATAATTTTGTTGATTGATGGCTCAAGGGATCTTAGTCAAGGGTTGGTTGGGAGAGGATCCATCCCCAAGCCTTGTTGTCTATTGTTGGTGATTATGCAATCGTATTGTTGTATCTAGAACATATTTACTATAAGGAAAGTTTATTAAGATATTCTCTAGGTAATTTTATTTAGTCCAGCCTACATATTTAATGCATACAATTGTTATTTAATGTTATTTATGATTTAGGCTCTATTATTTATGTTTATTTTGTTGGTTAACTTAGTTGGTTGTAGTGCTCTCATCTACTTTGACTTTATTTGATCGATGTGTTCTTATTATTTGAGGGCATTCAGGTTACAAGAATGACCTAGTTGATTGATAGATACACTTTTGGATGATGTGATCTAGATAATTTGAATTTGTTTGCTCATGACTTATGTTTTGATATCCATGTGATGATATGAGGTAATTGGATTTTGTTATATGATGTGATGATTTGTTTTATCATATGAGTAGGTTGAGATGTTGTATCATGAACTAAATGTGTGTGCATGTATACGAACCATATAAGTTATATGAAATTTTAAAATTAATTGATGCCATGGGATATTGAAAATGAATGGATGTTTATATGATATAATTTAATATATAATGTTATGCTACATATGGTTTGTCAAGTGTGATAGGAAGAACCACAAATTCATATGGACTCTAGATTGAGTCGATATATGTGGACCCAAGATGGGGTCAAGATATTAATGAGTGTACTATGTATATTGTTGCTTATTGTTTATTCATGATTATTGGAAAATACTATTTGATGTGTTTGTCTCGATATGTGTGCAAAGACATGAATAGTAATTGCCAATTAAGCTTACACATGAGCTAAGGGTTGTATGAAAAGTTGTAACATGATGATGACCATTAGGAGGAGGCATTATAGGTTTCTTATTCATGCTTACTATCCCTCCTACCATGTAATGAGTTCAAAAACATATTTTTTTTGTTGGAGGTTACACATTGCATCTGAATAGGCCATAGATTTGGTCACTCATGAGTTTATATTGAGGGGTGTGCAATAAGGTGGCAATCCTTAGTCTTCATTGACTATTAATCTCTCAACAGATGTAAACGGGTTGGGTTAACTAGGTCCCAACCGTGACACAAGTCCCCCCACCATGAAAGTGATACTTGAAGAGCCTAATTCATCTTAGTTCCTCCCTTGGTATCATGGACTTTAAGAGATTATATGATATATCTAGCTCTTGGTTCATGGAATTTAAAAAGTTTTAGAGGTTATGTCTAGCTCTTGGTTTAGGGTACTTGAAGAGTTGTAGTGATCACGTTTAGCTCTTGGTATCGAATACTCAAAAATGATTTAATTTAACTTGGTTTCATCTTTGGTATTGAATTTAGTTTTTTATGTGTATACTTTGGGATAAAACTATCATCTGACTTATATAATTATTTTGGCATAAAGAAACGAAAAAAAATGTGTTTACTATTTGATTACTAATGTAGATATATACACATTTTATAAAAAGGGAAAAGTAAGATTAGACTCACCTTGATATTCAAAAACAAAGTATTTACAAGTTAGAAATAAAAGAAAGATAGTGAAATTTAATTAGAAGTTTTATTTAAATAGGAAATTTAGGAATATTGTGTGCACCCACTCAATTAGGAAAAATAAAAAACACTGAAGGGAGCATCTAAGATTATAAATAGGAAAGATAGCTAGAAGGTGATGAATAATATCTATGTATTTTTTAAATTAATAATTGTGAGTGGAGGTGACGTGAAAATTATGCATTTTGTATTGAATATTTAACATTTTTCATCAAAATGGCGAGAGTCATGAGCCTCAAAGCCTATATAAGAAGAGAGGGTCGGGATAGAGAGCTCATATTTTTGTACTCTAATGCTGGAAGGATGTTTGGATTCTCAAATTTTTCATAGTGAAATGGTTGTGAATTTGGTCTCAAGAATGTGGTAGTGCTATGGAGGTGGGGTACCTCAAATTCTTTGGAGGAGCCACACATTCTACATGCTATTTTTTGCACCCTTTTCATACAATCTATTACATCAAAAAGATTATAAGGGAAGAAGAGTTCCCTAAGGATATCGTAGGGTGGTAAACGGGTAATATTCTCGAATTGGCAATTAATGGACCTTGGAGTAATTTTATGAAGGATCCTCTTGGAGAAGATTGGAGCTAAACACTTGACAAGGAGGACATATATAACCATTTGGAAAAAAGAAAAAGAAAAAAAAAAGATTATAAAAGAAAAAGAAGAAGAATAAACAAAGAATGAAAGAGGAAGTAAAAAACAAACAAAGAAAAAAGAGACAAACAAAAGTCCTATCGTTTGCAAATCTAGTTAAGTATACATTTATGTTTTAATATTCAAAAAAATTACTTAAGATTGTGAGTTTCTAAATTTGCATGTAAATTATTTTCTTGTTATGGAAGTTAAAAACTCCATTTAGAATCACCAATATGGTCTCCCATGCAATTTGATCCTCCATAGGAAACCCTCGATCATTTGAGAAATTATTGGATTTTTTGGAAAAACATTTCATATATTTTTTTGTAGGGATAGAGATTACCACGAATTGCTTTAGGAAAACTAGCTATCAGTTTACAACTATCCATTAACAAACTAGCGGTTGCATCCCATAGTGTCATGTCTGATACTTTCCAATACAAAACTTGGGTTTTAAGGGAATTTGAGGGGAAGTTTTCTAGGTTTTTCACCTAGCACATAATGTAATAAATATTTCTGATAAAATGTGTTAAATACATTTTAAATTTTCCCTTGTATTTCTAAATAGGATTTTTTATTGCATGAGAAACATTTAGTGGAATATATTCTTGGCTTAGTTTTACTAGATTATTGCATATTTATTGGTGTAGAGCATATCATTGTAAAGGACCAAAAAGATAGTTGGAATCTTATTGAGATGAAGAAGTATTACTTTCAACTATCAAATTATTTGTATTTGAGAGAAGTTTAGATATTTGAAAAAAGTTTTGTTACACAATTGAAGGCATTGTTAGTTTCCCTATAGAGAAAATTTGTAATTCTACCATATAGAGGAGAAAATGACCATGGAATGAACTACAAAGGTTGAGTCACTGTGGATTGGAATTTGTATTGTTGATTATGTAATTGAGCATATTGAACTACACTTTGGTATATTGTAGTAATTATATTTCATTAAGACATTTCTTTTAATTATATGAAATTGAATTCAAGAATTTGTGTTTGTAGCATTGCCTTGAATATCGTTGAATGATTCTAATGCATATATTTATGATGTGATATAAAGTATTTATTTATATAAAAAAATATTATGCATTTCGATAAGTTTCTTGTGATCTAGGTAGACATATGTGGCCACCCACCTCTTTTATTAATTCAACGCGAGTCTCCATCCTTGTAGTTTTTTTTTATCTATAATGTTTTTTGGTCCTAAACATCCGAGGCGAATTTGAGGCCTTAAACGATGTTTTTTGTCCATTTAGGGGCTATGGGTTGCGATTCCATGCCCAGATATGCCAACAATTATACTTCTTAGTTAGATATTTCCAATGGGCTATTATGCACCCCAAACAGAGATTGTATGCAAAAGTTGCACCCCCAATAAGTTGATGTATCAACTAACCACCTTAAGGCTCACAATCCTTTTGGCACTTCGTCTCCTAGGGTTAGGGTTTTTTCTTCTTAGGTTTAAGTACTTTATGTTAAAAGGCCATTTCATCTTCTTGTAATGGCTACTTGCAAATTATCATAGCCAACACCCATCTCTTCAGAGATAAGCTACCACCATTATAGCTAGTTTATATTGCTTTGCATTTCACAGTGTTTTTCTATTTCATTTATTAATAGAATTTGGTTCTCACTATATTAGAGTGCTACCTACAATATTTATATGTGTATGTTTCCATTCATATTCCTACCTTTCATTTCATTCTCTGTACAATCTAGATCAGTCATATCAAAAAAATCTATTCTTTGTTGTTTCTCAGTGCATGTCCCCAATGAGGTTAGGGTATAGAGAGTTGGGCCTTGAACTAATTTCTCTTGGAGAATACCACTGTCACTGGCCCAAGTGACCCCCCATAGAGAATGAAAAGAGAGATGATAGAGTAGGATATCTTAACAAGTTGTTGCTTGAGGAATCCCTCACGCGATAGAGGACTGAGATGATGGAAAATTTCACCCAAATCCTTTGATGACTGCTAATGGTGGTTGAGAAGCCTTCAAAAATATACCATTTTGGAGGTGTGTCGCCCTTTAAGGTACAAGTTGAAATTCCTTTATTTGAAGTAAATATAGATGCAAATGCTTTGGAGAAATGGTTAAATTTGTTAGAGGGTTATTTCTCTGTTCAAAAATTTTCATACATTGAGAAGATCACTTTTACACTCTTTAAGGTCCTTCCCCATGTCAAAGATTGGTGGAAAGGTTATTGGGAGATCCATGATGAAGATGATTCTAAAAAATTTAGGAAAAAAACCACTTGGGTGGATCTTGTTGGTACCCTCGAGGATGAATTATTCAGTGTTGGAAACTATGATTACCAGTACATGAGATGGAAAACTCCGTGTCAAGAAATAGACCAGATGGTGCCAATGTCTTCCATACCTTGCACTGAAATTTGGGTATCAAAGACTTTGAGCGGCACCTGGATTTGAGGTACCATAGTGACCTACATAGGTATATCCAAATAGATATGGATTTCTTGGAAATATCTTCATTGGTAGTTGCTTATTGATATGTTATCAAAATCGAGAGAAATTTAAGTAGAGGAAAAGTGAGATTTTGGGTCTTCAAATATACCACAATAAAAGCATGGTACAGGTGGCCCCAACTCACAGAAAAAAGGATAGAGCAAGGATATCCAACCTCAATACAACTAATCCAAGATAAAGGAAAAATGTAATACCCTAGTTTGATCCCAAGATTGTAAATATATTGTACATGTGATACTTAGGCTGGTGAGCTAGTATGTTTGGGCCAGAGCGTCTGTATATAATACTTAGGATGGTGAGATGGTATGTTTGGACCAGAGCACCTGCATATGATACTTAGGCTGGTGAGATGATATGTTTAGACTGAAGTGCCTCCAAATATGATTAAAGGTCGAAGAGCCTATATTATAAATTGTACATATGCACTAATTACTAAAAATAACAGTACAAGTGCAGACCAAGGGATGCATAGAGTATGGGGGGATAAGACTCCACGGGTGGGAAAGGGGGATAAAGGCTGGGTAAAAGGGAATAATCCAAATATAATATAATAATTATCTAATCCTTTATGCATGCTTTATAAATTAAGCTCCTATGTAGTGCAAAAGGGGGGCCCATAAGTGCCATTGTCAAAAAGGGCATATGCATATTTAAAGGAGGAATTAAGTATAATTATTCATTCCATCCATTCCATTCTTACCATGATGGCTACAAGAGTTTCTCTGGGGGATATGGTGACCCGTACTATGGATTTTATCCTGTGGTTCCTAGGTGGATTTGGGTGTGTATACCCTTCTCCTTGGGCTTCCTTGGGAAAGGATGCAGCCTTGGAGGGAGAAGTGTGGGGATAGGTTCCCTGGTGTGAGGCTTGAAGGGTACCTAAAGACCTCTGAGGGTAGCTACAACTTGTACAACCATAATGATCTGAGACTTCCTGACCAACCTGTGCTAGAGCCCTGGAAGGGTAGTGGTGCAACTCGAGGGATAGTGATGTAGTGGAGAGGACACACTACTTTGGGTTGTGTAGGTTTATGAGGAATGAGAGATTGTAGGTCAGAGTGATGTTGAGGTTTGGTACCTTGGACTAGACCTTGTTGGTACTGAATGTGGACCATATATTTTTTAGGAGGCCCTTTTCCTTGGTGGATTAATAGCCTCAACTTGGGGGTGACTCAGTGCTAAGAGATTATAAACAATGTGGTCTATGGTTGGGAGGAGCGTCTAAGGTCTGCGATTAGCCAGTGGTTTCAAAAAATATAAGTTCCATGTGTATTTGTTGTTACATTGTGCAATTATGTGTTAATTTGTTGTATGCTTATGGAGTGGTTGTGTGTGTGTATTCCTGAATTGACATGTGACATGGGATAATATCGTATCTGTACATAGTTAGGAATTTATGGACAATTTTAGAGGGAAATTGTAAAATTTCAAGTGCCCCTCCATCCCAGCAGTCATCAAGGTCACTGGGTACACTACAAAGTGGTATCAGAGCGTCAGCTTCAAAAATTGGACCTGCATGGGCTAGAGACAGAGTGCAAAGGTGAAATTTCTAGCAGGTTTGCGAACTGTTTGATAAAATGCCAAAGAAAGATGTGATCTCTTGCAATGGGATGACTGCAATAACAATCATGAGGATTATGAGCACCTCTATATTGGGGACATTTCCAATCTCGATTCACACACATATTCCCAACTTTATCCTTTTTCAATCCTTTAATAAAGTGAAATGCACACAAAGTGTTTTATAGAATGCCTACAAGAGATCTCATTTCATGGAATACCATACTTGGAGGATGTGCACAGAATGAGGATAATGAACAAGCCCTGTAACTATTGTGTGAAATGCATGAAGCACATATGAAAGATAATAATTTTACTTTCAGTAGTGTTCTCAGGGCATGTGCCAACCCAGTGGCATCGAAACAGGGCAAGCAGATCCATGGCCTCATTGTCAAAATTCGATATGAGTCAAATGTTTTTGTGGGGAATGACCTCGTCACAATGTATGCTAAGTGTTGTAGTCTCGAGGGTGCACACATTGTATTTGAGTGATCTAGGATCTTTTCATCGGGTGACTTATTAAAGAATTGCATAAAATGAGCATAAACAAAAGTACACCATAAAGAAGGAAAAACTCAAAAGGGAAAAGACATAATCATGCAATATGAACACAAATAACTTGATAACAGAGTTCTTCCCTGGTGGACTATGTCTCTGGGTCATGTTCTCAAATGGGTGGGTCTTTTTTATTAACTCCACAAAAGAATTGGGTAAAATACATAAGTATACCTCATTCTGGAGTTAAGACATAGAATATTTTCTCAGATCAGAAAACTAACACCACCACTACGTTCATGGCATTATTTTACCTAAAAACGACTCTCTCCATGCCTCAATTTGAGTTGGACACTTTTAGGCCCCTAAGACACCCTGCCTCGATTTCCGTGCCATTTCTCTTGCAATAAATCATCGACAGATCTCAAAATTCATGCCAAAATCTAGAAAACTATGCAAAAATCCGTAATGTATGGATGTGCTCATCCTGCCCCTTCTTTGTGCTCTTGTGTCCTGAATGCACCGTCAAAGCCCCTTATATACAAGTTTCTGGGTGGTTATGCCATAAGTGCATGGTTGGTGTGTTGGTTAAATTGGCTAAATTTAGGCGTTCAGTTTGGCGGAGGTCCCGGGATTGAATCCTGTGGACTCGCCTTTTTAGTATGTGGTTGTAACAATGTTGGCACACTCACTAAAACTGATGGAGGTTACAAACTGACAGAGAAAATGGTGGAGGTTACAAACTGGCGGAAATGCTATATTTGGAGGTGGTTGAGTTAAGCCCCTAGGAGGGTGGAATACTATAGCATATGGTGGAATAGCATGTGAGCAAGGGATGGGCCGAAGGCCTAGCCCCTCTCTTTGGCACCTTAGTTCAAAGTTTAAATTTAAATAATAATTAAATCACATTACAAACAAGAAACGTTGTATGGTGTAATGGTTGGCATGGATGTGTGGGGCCGTTGGGCTATTTGGAGGTCACGAGTTCAACTCTTGGGGAGTCAATTTATTTTTTTCATATACCAACCATTGGAGGGGTGCCATGTGGCATCCCATGACTGGGCCACCTGGCACCATATAACTTGTTCAAGAAATGCCACTTGTCACCACATGATTCACCCATGAAACTAACACGTCTCATCACTTAACTTGCCCACGTGTCTGCCATCCTTACCACATCATATTTCCAACTAGTTGTGCCACGTGTCACCCTTGCAGTGGTGCCACGTGTCACTTTGACTTTTTCCTTTTTGACCAAGTTTGATTTAACTTTGACTGCTTATAAAGTTTGATCCGTAACTCCGTTTGACGAGCCGTTTGTGCCATTAGAAATATTGCAATGTGCTCTTTGTGATTATGTCCTTTTCACTGAGTTTTAAGAACTTTGAATTTTTTCCCTTTCTCTGCCTGCTGAAGCCATTCTGAGCGTTCTAAGTTGCTTATGTGCATTCTGAGTTACCTTAACCTTCTTTGCATCCTTTTTGGATCATGCCTTCCCACTGAGAGATTTTTGGACCACCAAAATCTTTCATTAATCAACTGGTAAGTGAGGGAAGAGTTCCCTCACCTTATCTTTCTCAGTCCACTTTGTCTTGCTTGGATGTGTGCCCTTTAAGCCTACTCGGAGATAATCAACATCACCCCTGCGTGAATTCATCATCCTTTTGTCCAGGATGATATCTTCTTGTAACTTATCCAAGTAGTCAGGTGCAAACTCATCAACTGAAGGTATTGAAACTTCCTCATCCTGATCCACAATCATGGGAGGCTAAAAAAGTTTCAAGTTCTCTACGTTCACAAATGAATAAATCTACATATAAGGTGGAATATCTAAACGAAAAGCATTGGTGTCATTTTTCTCCAAAATAGTGAAGGGTCCATATTGGATGGGCTTGAGTTTCTTACCTTCACCCTTCAATCGTTCCTTGCCGATATAAAGCCATACCCAGTCTCCAACCTAGAACTGATGATCAACCTTGTGCTTGTCATATAGAGCTTTATACTGTGCTTGACTCTTATCCAACTGTTCCCTGACTTCCTAGTGTATCTGTTGAATCCTTTGGATGAACTTGCAGGCTCTATCTTCTGTTCATTCTTCATTCACATCGACATCTCTCCCATACATCATGTCAAAAGGAACCTTTGGTAGGTAGCCAAAAAATGTCTCAAAAGGTAAAATCTGAGTGGCTGAATGTAAAGCTCAATTATAAACATGTTGTACATAAGGTATATGTTCATCCCATAATTTAGGATGCTTGCTGCAGTAGCCTCGAAGCAAAAGTACCACTGTTTTGTTTACCACCTCTGTTTTTCCGTCGGTCTGTGGATGAAAAGCAATGTTCCTCTTCAATTTGGTGTCCATCATTCTCCACAAGCTAGTCCAAAAATCCCCAAGGAATTGAGTATCTCGATCCAAGACAATGGACGTGGGTAATCCAAAGTGAACCCAAACATGCTGAAAAAAGAGATTAGCATTTTGCTCAATAGTGATCTTCTTTTTACATGGCATCAAGATACACATCTTGTTGAACCTATCCACTATGAAATACAAATAATCATGACCCCCTCTAGTCATGGGTAAACCCCCTACAAAATCCATGGAAATTCTTTCCTATGTATGGGATGGAACAAGAAGTGGTGAGTATAGCCCCAATTTTCTATTAGTGGGCTTACAAGTAAAACACA
>CBVK0103822831.1:0-12269 GCA_900067695.1 Picea abies | reverse complement strand
TTATTCCTAGGGTTTATGCTTAATTGTTGATCTCTAACCCTAAGGAGGAAAATATTCCCTATTGGATTGAGTTTTAAGGTGTTATCTAACATTATTTGGTTTGATTTAAGGTGATTATCAAATCCATAAATTAAATTGCAACATTAAAGCTCAGTTTTGGTGAAACCGTAAGGCTAGGATTTGTTGCTTCAAGGTGTTTTCTTTCTTGTGCGTAGCCTATATTTCATTTCTAGATTGTTTATCAAGCTTATAATACATATCAAGAAGTGATATTAATCTCTAATGTGCTTATAATTCTTTATCATTTATATAGAAATTTTATTTGGTGAATTCCGAGTGCTAACTTGTGAAACCCTAGGGGGATTCACCATATATTTTGCAAGTTCTTGTTTCGCTAATGTTTATATATATTTAGAAATTGTATCTAACATTTCTTTGGTTGATATTGTATATAATATCTATTTCCCAAGTTTTTTTTAGAGTTAATTACAAATGTAAAGTTGATTATGTTGTTTATATTACACATCAAATTTAGCACACACATCCACTAGCTCCTAACCTTTGTTTGAAGTGGATATAAATGTGATTGATTCAATTGTTTTAGTTGAATATATTTATAGAATTGTGATCTATAATTGGAATTCTAATGCATTTTCTTGTTATATATTTTATGGATTCATTAAAGTAAATCATATAATTGCATGGTTTTATTTCACTTAAAGCAATTTACTTTTCATCATCCGAGATACCTTCTGTGGATTCTAGAAGTTGGCCTAAAGTGCAGGGGAAAGTGTATTGAACTGAAAATGGTGCACTTCCCTTATTGTTTCCCCAATTAACACCTTTGTTGGGACCTTTCACAAGGGTGCTAGTTCAGGAAATAACAATCCCTGTAGGAATTTTGATAGAGTTAAATTCTATGAAATCAGGCAAAACATTTGTATAATCAACATGTATGGTCCATATAGTGAGAGGAAAGAAAGAATTATAGGATAGTTTTCTTTCAAAGGATTTTCTTAAAGATGAATACACAATTCTAGTAGGGGATTTAAATTTTGTTACAAGGAGAGAACAAATATGGGTAGAAGTGCTTTGTTCATAATATTGAGGAATACTTTGTTCATAATATTGAGGAAATAGGATAATTTGATGTTGAGCCTATAATATTGGTACCAACTTGGAGGAATCAAAGGGTTAGAAGAGGAGTTTCAAAGAGGCTTGGTAGATTTTTGGTTTTAGTAAAGCTAGTGGAAGATTCATATAGAATCAAAAGCTAGGTAGAAAATGGGGGATTTCTAGACTATTGTCCTATATTTCAAAAGGTCAAGAGGGGTGAGAAAAATTCATACAGACCCTTTAAATTTAACCCAATATGGATGGAATATTAATAATTTTAAAAAATAGTCAATGAGAAATGGAGTTATATCTTAAACTATGTTCAAGAGTTAGTAATGTTTCAATTTGAAGATAATTTTAAAATAGTGAAAATAGTAATAATGGCATGGGAAAAAGGAAAGTACTGTTATTCAAAGGAAAATTTGATAGAAATAGAAGTCATGATAGCTTAGAGATTGGACCAAAATAATAGAGGGTTTTTGTTTTTATGAAGAAAAGACACAACCCAATATTTATGAAGATAGGAAAAAGAACTTTTGGAGTGAGAAGATTGTAAGTGGATATTGAAAAGTATAACATTGTGGTTGGCATAAGTGTATGAAAAGACTAAGTTCTTCCAATACTATGCCAAACAAAGAGAAAACAACAACACCATTTAGGAATTGTACTTAGAGGATGAGAGTTCAATTAGAAAATTTAATGAGATAGCATATGTAGGGGTGTCACACTTCAAAATACTATATGAGGAAACTAAAAGAGAAAACATTGCAAAGGTAATACAACTTGCCTCTTTCTTTTTTAGGTTTATAGAAAAGGAGAAAAACAAGTTTTTGATGGCTGAAATCTCTAAGGTGGAGTTAAAAGTAGTGGTGGAGTCTTTCACAAGGAAAAAAAAATCCTTGGACACAATGGTTGGTCTTGGTCCATATATTTCTATCTATGATTTATGAAATATTAGAGAGTGATTTAATCAAAATAGTTGAATGGTCTAAGTTTTAAGGAGAAGTATGGGGAGTTGTCAACTCTACATTCATATATTTGATACCCAATAAATATTTCTCTAAATCATTTGAGCAATATATTTCTATCTATGATTTATGAAATATTGGAGGATGATTTAATCAAAGTAGTTGAATGGTCTAAGTTTTTGAATCGTCTCAAGTTTTAAGGAGAAGTATGGGGAGTTGTCAACTCTACATTCATATATTTGATACCCAAGAAATATTTCTCTGAATCATTCGAGGATTTCATACCTATTTCCTTATGTGATGCACTTTACAAAATAATTTCAAAAGTCGCAACCACAAGGCTAAAAGGAATATTGTTAAATAATATATTAGAAGAGAAATTCGGTTTTCTAAGGAATGAACAGATTCACGATACTATAGTGGTATCTCAAGAAGCTTTACACATGGTCAATTCTATGAAGGCCCAAGCCACAATGATTAAGTTGGATCTTTATGCAGCCAATACAAGGGTAAGTTGGTTGTATATAATGTTAACTCTCATCCACATTGGATGTAGTGTTCCTAAATTTGTCAATTTTGGATAATGGGTTATCTAAATTTTGTATCCTTCTTAGTGTTATCAATGGATCCGTCTTTAGCTTCTTTAAAACCACCAAAGGCATGAGACAATGTTTCCCTCTCTCTCCTATATTGTTCCTTATAGTGGTAGAAGGTATGAATAGGATGTACTTTGAGGGAAACTCTAAAATTCAAGGAGATTTTGGATTTATATAGAAAATCCACTCGAATCGAAATTTATAGTGGTATAGTGGTAGAAGGTATGAGTAGGATGTACTTTGAGGGAAACCCTAAAATTCAAGGAGATTTTGGATTTATATAGAAAATCCACTAGAATGGAAATTAATGCCCACAAACTATTATTTATTTCAGTAAAGTCTAGTAGGAGAAAGAAAATGTAATCACGAGACTTTTTTCTTTTCAAATAATTGAAAGGGTTTAAATATATAGGGTTTACGTCAACACCCAATGATTATGGTAATTGAGACTGGATATGGCTATCCTTAAAAATGTAAAAAATAGTAACAACTTGGTGTAATCGTTGGATGTCCATTGGAGGTATTGTTTCTTTGTTCAAATTGGTCCTTGAATCTATTCCTCTTTATTGGATCTCAATGACATATGCCATAATAAGCATGTTGGAAAAAATAAGGTATTTAAAATGTTTTACTTTTGTGAATACATAAAAAGAAAAATGATAGAATGGATCGAGTTAAAAAGAATAGTTATGTCAAAGGCTATTGTGGATTGGGGTTTAAAAATATTCACTATTTTAGAAAGGATTTATCTCCAAAAAGTATGGAGGCTATTTATCAATGAGGGACTTTGTATAAGGTGGAGGGACTTTGTATAAGGTGGTTATTAAAAAATATCTAATTTTTAGATATTGAAGATTAGATTAAAAACCTAGTAAAAACATTATCCATTACCTAAATTTATATTGAAAGATTTGGTTAATTCCTTCCCTATGTAGGGAATTGACTATCATTTTTGGATATTGAAGACTACATTAAAAATCTAGGAAAAACAATATCTATTACCTAAATTTATATGGAAAGATTTGGTTAATTCCTTTGCTATGTAGGGAATTAATTATCATTTTTGGATATTGAAGACTAGATTAAAAACCTAGTAAAAACATTATCCATTACCTAAATTCATATGGAAATATTTGGTTAATTCCTTTCCTATGTAGGGAATTGACTATCCTGGAGGATAGTGGGTGGAAAAAAGGTAAGGATGGGTTTGGACCCTTGGGTAGCGAGTGTTAAACATAGTCTTCTCTCATAGGACCTAATTTTAGGATTGAGCAATTTGGGCATAAATTTACTCATTGATGCAATTGATTATACAATTACAAATGTATGGTCACCGGGATCGTTGAAGGGAAAGGAACTAGGATTGGAAGGTATATTGACAATTCAATGGTTGGGCTTGACCGAGCAATTATCAAAGGCTCATATTTATAGGCTAGAAGAGGATGAATTGACATAGCTTAAAAACTTATCTCAGGGAAAGTACACAACAAAACTAGGGTATACAACTATGCTTGATGAAGAAAATGAAGAAGAGAAAGATAGTTTGTACAAAAAAATAGGGTGAAGACATTGATCACCTCTTGGTTCAATGTGATTACATAAAGGAGGATCGAGGATCTATAATAGGGATGATACAATGAAAGGGTAGGTGGAATGAAGGCTCATTATTCGAGTGCATGAAAAAATGGTTTTAGATGAAATCCCTCAAGTTGTACAAAGACTTACCTTTGAAAGTGCCCTATGATATATGGATAAATGGGAATTCTAGTATATTTGAAGGAAAGGAATCCCCTCCCCTTCAATTTCATCAACAAATAAAATTTGTCTTCAAAGGAATTCAACAAATCCCAAAATTCAAAAGGCCAAGAATGGTAGGAGAGATGAAAGTAGACAATTCTAGACCATGGGATTTCATTGATGGTGTATGTCAAGGAAGACATGGACTGTGTGGGGTTGGAGGATTGATATTTATTTTAGAATCTCATAAATTTTATTTCAAAATAAGACTAGGGGAAGGAACCAATAACATTGTTGAGTGGAAAGCTTTGGAAATACTATCAAGATTGGCCAAGGAAAGAGGTGTTTCAAACATGCAGGTAGTGGAAGAGTCAAAGTTAGTTATTGAAAGGGTAAAAGGATACATTAGGATGCATAATATTATATTGAGGCCTTTGTTCAACTAACCCATAAATTAGGGACTTATATCCCACTCACTTCACCAACATAGATCTTATCCATAACTTAACTTCTAAGCTATGTTTTCGGTATTATATAGAGAATTTTTTTATCATAAAGGATACTAGGCCTCTACCGTCTACCATATACAAGGATCTATGTTCTTATATTGGTTGCAAGGCCTTGCCTTGGGTGTAACCTATATGAAAACAACCAACTACAAACCCCTCTATGTTATATCCCTCAACAAGCATGTGAGGATGGAATGTTTGTTGGCTTCAAACCCTAGTTATGTTGTTAAGGTGTCAAGGCCAATGCTCATGGAAAAAATTGAGTGTATTGTACTTCAATTTCCATCAAGAAACAATGTACACTACTACTCCCTCCACAACTTAGATTTAGGAAGATTCAAACTATGATCTTGAATTTCAGTCCAAACACAATGATTAACTAGACATCTTGTAAGTAATTGAATAATCTAAAAAATGATTATGCCTAAAATCGGATAGACGAGAAAACTAATTCTATATGTACCATAAAAAACCATATTAGAAGGATAATGAAAACTAACTTGATTCTTCTTGCTCCCAAGTTCTATTCTTGTTCTTGAAATGATAAATAAACTCAACTTACTCGATAAGGGATCTTCATTAGATTCTAGGGTAGTGGCATGGAGACCAGTTCCTTCTAGATTCATCCTTGTCTACAAAATCCTTGCATGAACGAGGATATGTCCATGTTGGCTCAAACATTGTTACAAACCCTATATTTTTAGTGACAATAAGTTTTGAAGACTTTGTGAAAAGGTGATATGTTAAGGATCAAGATGAAAGTGTTGGGATACGATGACCAATTAATTTTTGTTTTTGAACTAGTCACTTCATTTGATGAGGTTCTTCTTGATCTCAAACAAGGATTCAAATACTATATGAGCACATTTGAAGGAGAGTATAAGTTGTTGATACCAATTTTTTTGATTGAGACATTGTCAATAATATCTACAATCTATGTTGACGATATTGATGCTACTCTTGGACAAGATGCATTTAGAATAATGATTTTGATCGAAGGAAGATCAAAGTATTAAATCATCTAGAGTCTGCCATGCAAATAACGTTCAATATCATTGCAAATAAATCAATTAAAAAAGAAGGAAAGGATGTGTCTCTAGCGAAACATGTCCTACTATTAAATATACATTCAGTTTGTTTTCATGCAACTTGGTAGAATTGGAAACACATATCAAGATTCAAAGCATTTCTTAGTTATATACTTAAAGGGACAAGGTTTATGGTTATCCTTTTGGATGGAACAACATAGCCACATGAGGGAATGCAGAGTTTTACCATTGTATTTTCTCATTGTTAATTAAAATGATGAAGGGTGTACAATTGGAGGTCACCAATATCATTAGCAGAGATGAGTGCTCTCATTTTCTATCAACATGAAAATGAAAACCATGCCCACATCTTTCCCACAATTCCCAACGACTTCAAAATAAGTAAGTTGTTGAATTCCAGGGATGAGAATAGAAACTAGAGCAATGATTATTTCATTACAGCCATTGATATTATAATTTAGAGTAAATCATATGGTGGACAATACATAGATACCAATTATCTTTGACTGCACATAGAGGATGAAACTATAAAGGAAATCTACCAAAAACTACAACAAAGATTGAATTCTTACACCCATAAAATAACCAGGAATCCATTTAGTATGAATACGAGCAATATACAAAAAAAATGATAGATTATTGCAATAAAAAACACACGAATAAATCACAATGAACTAAAAAAACTTACCCTGGAAAAACTAGCTTTGAATGGTGGCTCAATTCTCAATCTGACAATCTCTAATACAATGCATCTCTTGGCTCCCTATGCATTGTTGATTTTTGTATCCTTAGATAGGTATTCTCACATGCCCTAGGTGTTGGGCATGTGGGAATCATCATGGGCACCACATAACACTCTTCGTTTGGTGAAATAAACCATTGGTATAAAGTTGGGGCTTCATGGGTTTGATGGTGGGATTTGTGGGTTTGTATTGGGGCTTCACACCCACAAGAAAGTTTAATTTGATGTTGACTTGTGGAGGGGCTTCTATGTTGACCACTAAGACTTGTATATAAAGAAGAGAGGTCATTGTAACATTTCATATGGTGTAGAGTGTCTGGAGACATGATGGAGTTGGCATTAGTGAGTCTGCACTTTTGCCAAGGAGCTTGGTGATCTCAACAAAAGAATTTTTATAACTCTAAAAAATCTGGCCTAGGAAGGAACAAACCCAGTGAATTGTACAAAAGTGTTCGTACATGTACATAGGTTGCAGTGGGTGAAATAGTGTATGTATGTGTATTGCACGAAAGTGAATCATGTATGTACGTGGGTTGCAGGAATGTGAATGACATATGTACACGGGTTGCAATGGGAACACTCACATATGTATGCGGGTTGTATAAGGGACATTCACGTACATCCGTACATAGTTTATGGGCAGGAGCAGGTTTGTACTGACCAACGTCAACAACAATATAGGTGATGTCAGTAGGTCATATAGGTGGTTTGTAGTATATTTGTTGGCAGAGGAAATTTTTAGGTATTTGCTGAGGTTTGTTTTTCTGATTTTTCTGTTATTGGAGGATAAGGTTGTTCTCATATTTTTGTGAATTTTAATTGGTTGTGAGGGATGGTTTTTCCCTCAGAATTTATGAAATTGATAAAGTTATAGAAAAATTTTTTTGTGTCTCATCTGTGTTGATGATTCATCTATGATCTTGTTGTTTCAGCTGCATATATTTTTAATCAATAATTTTAGTGTAAAATTGTTCAATGATAATAGTTAGGGTTTACTGTTAGATTACTAGGAAGCAATTTTTAGATCTAAAAATCAATCACATAGAGTTGCATGTGAAAATTGACATGGTATCAGAGCTTAGGATCTGAAGAGAAGGGGATCATATTTGAGACACATTCTGAAATACAACACTGGAAGAGTGGTGTTCTTGTTCTTGTTCCAGGCAGGTCATAGGTGGTATCTTTGAGAGGGAGATACAATGACAGTTGCAGGTGGAAAAAAGTTATATGGTCTCTGGTTTGAGACATGGAGCAGACTATCTAGATGAGGAGTTGTGGAATATTATAGCTCGATAGTGTGGTAGGTTGGGATTTTTGGTAGATTGGTGGAGATCCCAGATCACAACAATATCTTGTGTGGTGGGTTTCCAACCTCATGGATGGAATTCTAGTGGCTTTTCATGGTGAGTTGTGATGGGTGTAGCTCGAGTGATTTGGAATGATGTGTATGTTAGGTTAACGAGATAAATTTTTGATTGGGATGAAGAGTTTCACATTATCGAGGTGCGACAATGTATGAGGTATTTGACCCAGGAGGATGAGGACACTTTCAGAGATGAGTTGCAAAAATATAGAGTGAACTAGACTAAGTGTCCAACCATAGATTTGAATTACTCAAAGAGAGAGGACATAGGTTCAGTTGCAGTGTGTGCATAGACATAGAGAGTTTTTGGTGACTTGGATGATGGACTTGGGAATAATTTCATCGGATGGTTGTGACTTGGGATAAGTAGGATGATTTCCTTGAGGATTACATGGTTCTTATATAGTGGGAACCACTAGAACATGATAGGGGCACATAATGTTTTTGTGAGCTTCACAGTTTTTGACTTAGGTATGTACAAGGAAATTTTTATGAGGACCATGCATGTAGTACATGGAATGTACAAGGATCTTGGTATGAGGACCAAGCACGTAGTGCAGGGATCTAGAGTAGTGTTATTCTAGATGGAGTTAGGGGATGTGTTGCGACTAACAAATATGCTATGGGTGCCAGGAGTTTCTTCTCATCCTCAGTGATTGAGGAGTAGGGATATGGAGTTTTTTTTTGAGATGGAAATGTGTTTTTCAAGTCCAGAGGATCTATCCCATGCAAAGTAATGTTCTGAAGTAAGAGAGGGAAAAGTATATATGCTAAGGGACCATCCTATGCATGCTGTGACCAATAGGAGTAGAAAGACAAATAAGGAGGAGAAGGTAGCTCCACTAGTGGTGAGGTAGGTGTCCCCACCAGTAACACAGGTACATAGGGAGCATGTATCTCTCAAGGTTGTGTAGACTCAGAGGGAGTTCAACTTCAGAGGGATTCAGGAGGCTCAGAGGGAGAGTTAGTTTCTTAGTGGGAGACAACCTTTAGGTCCAAGTGGGAGAGGCATATTCCAATATTTTTAAGAGGCTGTCATGGGTTGAGATGACCTTACAGGAAGCTCAGGAGTGGGAGAATTCTAGGAGAAGGGTTTCTTCCAGGGAGGGATCATTCCAGACAATAGGATTTTATTTAGTGATCGAGGGTGGAGCTAGTCATAAGGATTGGAGAGAGAATTTACTTCCAATCAAGGAACATCCAATCAGGTGGATTAGAGAGAAGATATGTTAATAGATATACTGTGGGAGATAGAGCTACGTCCAAGTGATTTTTGTAGCTTTGGATAGTCATTATCACATTCCCTATTTGTTGGGCATGTGGGAATTGTTATAGGAACCACATTACACTCTTTGTTTGGTGAAAAACACCATTGGAATGAATTTGGTGCTTCATGGGTTTGGTGGTGGGATTTTTGGGTTTGTGTTGGGGCTTCACACCCTTGAGAAAGTCTATTGTGACGTTGACTTGTGGAGGGGATTATATGTTGACCCCTAAGACTTGTATATAAAGGAGAGAGGTCATTCTGACATTTCATATGGGGTAGAGTACATGGAGACATGATGGAGTTGGCATAAGTGAGTCTGCACTTTTTCCAATGAGCTTGGTGATCTTAGAAAAGGAATTTCTGTAACTTTGGAAAATTTGGCCTACGAAGGAAGAAACCAAGTGAATCATACGAAAGTGTCCGTACAAGTTTTCATACATGTACGCAGGTTGTAGTGGGCACAATCATGTATGTACGTGGATTGCAGGAAGGTGAATTATGTATGTACATAGGTTGTAGGAAGGTGAATCATGTATGTGCGCGGGTTGCAATGGGCATAGTCGTGTATATACGTGGTTTGCATAAGGGACAATCACATACAATTATACAAGGTTTCTAGGAAGGATCAGGTCTGTACAGGCTCACATCAACGACAATACATGTGACATCAACAGGCCATACAAGTGGTTTTCATCAGATTTGTGGGCAGAGGAAATTTCCATGGATTTTTGAGGTTTGTTTTTCTAATTTTTCGGTTATTAGGGGGAAAGGTTGTCCTAAGATTTTGGTGAATTTGTATTGGTTGGGAGGGATGGTTTTTCCCTTAGAATTTCTAAAATTGATAAAGTTACAAAACATAAATTTTGTGTCTCATCCATGTTGATGATTCATCTCTGATATTTTTGTTTCTGCTATAATTTTCAGTCAATAATTTTAGTGTAAAATTGTTCATTGATAACAACTAGGGTTTATTGTTAGATCACTAGGAAGCAATTTTCAGATCTAAAAATTAGTCAAATAGAGTTGCATGTGAAAATTGGCATGCATCTGTCTCTCTTGGCCAAAAGCTTTGAGGGTGAAATCACTGGAGGAAATAGGGAGATTTGGGGTAATGGGAAGGCCAATAGGGTGACCTTTCATTTCACATTCCTCAACCTATTTTTCTTTGTTGTTCTATTTTTATTTTTATTTTTTAAATAATACTTTTTTTCTTGCCATTTGTCTTATTCCACTTTTTACATTTGCATTGTTTTTCTTAGTTTGTTTAACCTTTATAAATTTCTGAATTGGCTTGTAGGTACCGAGTCTTACAACCATTCTTTGGTTTGGATCCATTTCATATCACACCTCCCCATTGAGATGATTTTTGGTCTCCAAAAGATCAAAGGAAACCAATGTGGATCGATGTACCTTATGTCTACTTCTACAGAACACGTTGTTAACTCTAGCTCCTAGATACATCTGTAACTCTAGCTCATGTCTCTAACTACTATCTATAGTCTTGGCTATGGCTCTAGATCTATTTCCTAGCTCACTTTTTCCCACAATGCAGAGGAATTCTCACTGACTCTTAGCTCTACACAATCTCTAGATCAATACTCTACAATCATAATCCATTCCATATCTCTCAATATTGGAGATGGTACATCTTGGTAGCCAATGAAACCAAGTCAAAATATATTTTTTGTTTTTTTAGTCTGACCCCAACATGTTATTCCATCATGTAAAAATTCCAAAAGGTAAGTGTGGTCTACATTGTCTTGCTAGGAGTAGTTGCTTCCTGGCATGGAAATAACCATATGGTTCTTGCACCTACTTACAACAACATCATGGAATTCTCAAGAATCCCCCATCCAAGGTCAATGACCTTTGTGCATTAGTCTCTGACACATTTCCAAGAAGGTTTTCTTTTGAAATATTGTGGGAAGAAGCTGGAATGGGCTTGCCTTAGTGGTTGGCATCAACCCATTGTCCTTTTCAATAGTGATACAAAATCCATGTGCTTATATTTCTCCTTGGACAACTTCTTCTCCTTGAGTTGGATATGTAGTGTTTCCTTATCTCTATTAAGATTTAATTTCCACACTCTCCTCTTGGCTATGCAGTTCCTAGGGTAACATTCTAGCTGAAGTCACCAACATTTTGTTTCCCAATGTCCCCTCAACTTGCAGTGGTGTAAAATTTTCTTATTGATTCTACAAGGGATACCTTACGTACTCATCCTCTCCATGTTCCTTTTATTTCACTATTGGATTGGATAAGTATTCTTTCCATTTCTCCTCCGAAATAAATCTAGCTTGTGGAACTTATCTTGCTTCTCCTAGAAAGATGCCACCTAATGATATTTCTTCCGATAGAATGAGCATGCCTTTGAATACCAATATATGAAACTCTTACGACATTTCCTCCTACATTAGTTAAAAACAAGGGATTTCTTGTTTTATGAATACATCTTTGTCGTATTCTCCTTCTTTCCCTATCTGTTTGGCTTGTCACTTCTTCTAAGTTCTAGAGTAGGTTGAGTCTTTGAGCTCTTCTTATCATTACCCTTTTTCAATTTTCAATAATAAGTCCAAAGTAGTAGTGGGATACCACCTTCATTTGTTTCTACTCTTATTTCTGATGAGTAGGCCAGCTCTATCATGTTTTTCTCCTTCACAAAAATGTTCTCCATGGTCATGGGATTTTCCCCTATGCCATTGAAACCTAGGCCTTCATTCTTGACCCTAGATGCAACTACAATGGGGTTTATGATACCTTGTCTTCTCTTGCTTAGTCCTTTTCTGATCTGGAATATACTTGAAGAACTAAATGAATAAAAAATATTATCAAAATATGCTTAACAAAAAATAGCATATATATAATAAAACATGTTTCTATTCAATAAGGAAATAAGATGAAATTGTAAAATGCAGCAGAAAC
>CBVK0103822781.1:0-16867 GCA_900067695.1 Picea abies | reverse complement strand
ATCAAATTCCATGTGTCATAATTTCATTGGATGCCAAATATAACCAATAATATGCTTCCATGTGTCACCAATAAGAACATGCCACATGTCTCCCTCCATGAGCTGCTACGTGGCACCAAGAAGAATATGAAGAATATGCCAGGTGATCTGATCATGGTCTTCCACTTGTCATATTTTCACAGGTTTCCATGTGGAACAATCTCATTGGTTAGGATTTTATATATGATTAAAATAATGTTTGAGTGTGAAGCTTAAGTAGGAAGGTAAGGTAAACAAGAGGGGGGAGATACAAGTAGTTTAGGGGAGGGGAGAAGTGAGGGGAGCGAAAGTGAGGGGGTGAGGTGGGGGAGTAGTTTGTAGGTGGCGGACGAATGAAGAAGGGAATGAGGGAGGTGAGAGGGTAAAGGTGAGTCCACAAAGGACTTAGAAAATTGAGTATGGAGTGGGGGGGGGTAAGGGAGAGTGGGTGTGGGTAAGTAGGTTAGCGGGGTAAGGGAATGAGTCCGCCAACGAAGAAATTAAAAAAAAAAAATCTAAGTATGAAAGGGGGAAAGGGAAGAGTGTGGTGAGGGGTATGGGTAAAAATATAAAAATAAAACTAAGTGTTGGGAGGTTACAAGAGAGCAGAGAGGAGTAAGGTGAGGTGAAGTAAATAAAAACTAAGTAGTGAGGGGGTATGGGTAAGAAAACAAAAATAAAACTAAGTGTTGGGAGGTTACAAGAGAGGATTAAGGTGATTTGAAGTAAATACAAAATAAGTATGGAGAATAGGAGAGATGAAGTATAAGAAAGGGGAAACAAGAAAAATTCTTAATAGGAGAGATGTAGTATAAGAGAGGGGAAACAAGAAAAATTCTAAGTGTGGGATAACATAAGAGTAATGGAAATAGACTAAGTATAGAAATATGTATACCAAGAGATGATCCAAGACATGAATGGTTCCATAATGAATGATCATGATTCCAAGAAAATTTAGCTTTTTTGCACATGGTAGAATTGTCGCTTAAACGCAAACTTGGATATCTTGAGTAGATGAAGTCGGATTTTGTATTCAAAAAATGTGTGGCAAATATAAGACTGAGGACTACACCATGGAATTGTAATAATTAAAAAAATTTCTTCTTTCAATATCATTTTTTTTATTAATCCAAGAGAGAGAAAATATATATGACCAAATTTTGGTCAAAATATCTTTACTTTGGATATTGTTTACTGTCTTGATGAATGTTGCGATGGAAATGTTAGCCTCTTATTTATCATACTCATTTGGTTGATCTACTTTGTAAAATATTGTACATATGGTTTTCTTTTAAATATACCTTGTCACAATCTTAGGTATTGTTCTGAATGTGAATGTCAACTTTTTCAAAAGTCTAGTCCTTCTCAGACTTTGTTTTATTTATTTTTTTAAGTTTATAAGAAAAAGAGGAGTACCACCTCTCTAAAAAAGTAGGGGAATTCATATCCTCGTGAGGTTGACCTTAAGACCATAAAAAATGTTTTAGATCAACATGACCTTATCTACTTGGGAGAACATTTACCTTAATGACATATCATTGTGGGCCGAAATATCTATTTGACCAACCACATGTAAATGCCAGACAAGCTAGATGGATGTCTTACATTAGTGAGTTTGATTTTTAAATCAATCATATTAAAGGGAAATAAAATTGAGTGGTGGATGCACTCAACTGAAGTGTGCAAATGGTGCACTTGGTAGCAGCTAGTGTATGTGAATATGATATAAAATAGGGTATCAAATTTTCCCTACAACATGATAATCATTTCAAGATAATAAAGGATAATTCAGGGTAGGATACAAGAGGACCAAGCTGCAAAGAATATCATCTCACCGAAGAAGGGTTGTTGATGTACAATAATGGATTGTACATACCTGATTTAGATGAACTAGGGAAGTTAATCATGAACAAGTTCCATAAGAGGCCTTATGTGGGTCATCCAGGTTACCAAAAAATGGTAACAATAGTAAGAAAATTTTATTACTGGCCTAGAATGAAGAAATATATCGTAGATTATATCACCATGTGCTTCGAGTGTCAAAAAGTCAAGGTTGAACATCGACATCCAGTGAGATTTCTTCATCCAATGCAAATTCCAGAATGGAAATGGGAAGTCAAGTCCATGTAATTCATTATAGGACTACCAAGGAATATCAAGAAACATGATGCAATCATGGTGGTGGTGGAAAAGTTGAGTAAGGAAGCTTACTTCATCCCAATTAAATCCACTTATAAATCCATAGATGTTGCAAATATATTCATAAAGGAAAATTTCAAATTGTATGGGTTGCTCAAAATGATCATATTAAATCATGATGCCAAATTCATGTCGAAATTTTGGAAGGGTTTGTTTGCAGGTTTTGGGACACAACTAGCTTTTGACACTTCTTATCATCCCCAAATAGATGGACAAACAAAGAGAGTGAAAAAGGTGCTGGAAAACATGTTAAGAATGTATTATGTGCACCAACACAAAAAGTGGGAAGATTATCTACCCCTGGTAGAGTTTTCCTACAATAATGGCTATCAAGAGTCATTAAAGATGAACCCCTTTAAGGATTTATATGGAAGAAAATGTAATGTCCCAATTAGTTGGAGTAATCCAATGGACATGATTACACTGGGGATAGATATGATTAAAGAGATGGAGAAAAAAATAGTTCAGATTAAGCATAATCTAAAAGTAGCTAAAGACAGGAAGAAGAACTATGCTGACAAGAAAAGAACTCATAAGAAATTTAAAATAGGAGATCATGTCTATCTCTAGGTGAAACATAAAAGAATATATCTTGGAATGGGGACTTGTACCAAGTTGGCACCTTGCTACTATGGACCATTCAAAGTTTTAGAGAGAGTAGAGCTGGTGGTGTACATGCTTGAATTGCCTCCTACTGTCAAGGCACATGATGTATTCCATGTATGTTTGCTTAAGAAATATATTCATGATTCTAATCATGTTATTGATTAGATTGTGATATAGGTGGAACTAGAAGGAGAGATATATCTTGAGCCTCAATTCATACTCGATAGGAAGCAAACATTGCTCAAGAACCAAGTTGTCACACATGTCAAGGTGCAATGGAAGCACTTTGGAGTAGATGAAGCCACATGGGAATTAGTGGATGCCATGAGAAAGGCATACCCATTTTTTTTTTATGTATAAAACTAATTTTCGATTGGTGAAAAAATCGAGAATGATGTTTCCTTTAAAGGGGATGGGAATGTAACACCCTGTTTGCCCCTGATTTGTAATAAGAATTATGATCTAATACTATTGTGAGACATAACCTAGATATTTGATATTGTACATATAAATAAAATGTGTTTTTATTGAATAAAAGAAGGAAAACCAATTAAATGAGGTGCGGAATGTAGGTACTGTCCATGATACCACAAGTAGGAACTAGTGAGGGGGAATTGGGAATAACCTTATTTACCCAAAGAACTAACCTTCACCTAAGGAAAGCTTTAGTGTTTAAATCTGTTGGAAGTGTTTTACCTTCCTTTGCTCAGAAGAAACCGATTAATGAGAAAATACTATGTGGCTGAGTAGTTAAGAGTGCCTTCAAGATGGTACAAGGAAAACAATTGGATCAGCTAAAGCTGTTAGCCAGAAGTACTGCAACAAGTTCCCCTTTGATTTGAGAGTCTAACTCTTGAAATATTCTAACGTAAGTAAGTGAAGGAAACCCGAGGAGGGAAGAGAATTCCTCAAACATAGAAAGGGAAGAGAAGTGCACAAGGGTGTGCATGAGGGTGCATGAGAGAAATGAATATTTTGTGAGGAAAATAGGAATCTTACTCAAGGAGCTTGTAGTCTAACTGGAGCAGAGAATATGTAGACTCAAACTTGAGTAGAGAGGGTTGTGGATTGATGCTTGTTGGGCTAGGAATTGGCACTAAGAGGGGAGGATGTTGAGGGATTGCAGAGGCAATGAAGGGGCTCCCTTATGTAGTTATAGCCAACTGGGAAGGCATATGGAATTTCATGGTGGCCTTGGACTCAATGGGCAATGGGAATTTTTGTTGATGCTTGTTAGTGAAGGAGAGTAGCCTTCATGTTAAAACACAAAACTTTTGAGCAACCTGTGTATTCCTTGGTGGTATCATGGATTGGCACGGTGGTGGCCTACTATAAAAATATTAAGTATAGAAAATCCTACGATTGGGTGGAGAAGCGTTCACCCTCAGTCGATTTCCCAATCAATTATTTCCTGAACAAATAAGTGTACTGGCATGTTTAATGGGTTTGATGCTTGTTCTATTTACAACGTTTCTGTGTTTTTTCAGTATGGAATTCTAGGATTTGTAAATAGAGTAAAATAATTGAAGACAAGATATGCATGGCTTGTTAATCGTATGAGTAAATATTCCTTACTAATGTAGACAAGATATGCATGGCTTGTTAATCGTATGAGTAAATATTCCTTACTAATGTATGTCTCTATGAGACAAAAACACACACAAGGAAGTTACATTTAATGCCCCTTGAATATCTAGTAACTCATGTTTGAGAGATTTCATGAACTGATGGGTCGTAGTCACTCATGGCGGAAAACCCATGTCCGAAATATGCATGAATTGACCGACTATATAATTTATGTAATTATGAAATGAACCTATGTTTTGGGTCATCCTCATTTCAATGATTATGCAGAGGGACTTGGGTTTCCAACCCTAAACAACTTTGAGAAAAAAAGGGATGGTAAGGGATTGGTTTCCAAGGGATTGCTTGAAATCCTTACGTGAGTGTGGAAGTGGGATGAATGACTCATAAATTTAGAAAATGACTAAGTTTCAAGAGGTGATCTTGACTGTCCATTGATGAGCTAAGAGGTGATGTTGACCATCTATTGGAAATCTAGGCATCAGAAGGATTGAGGGATGACATAAGGCTAAGTCATAGGCATGAGCCCAACATGCCACATGCCATTGATTTGTAGTGATCCTAACTATTTTCCTGAGATCAACGGGTGGGAGAATATTCTCAGAAAGGATTGTTTGAATAAGTCACACCAACATGCCACATGCCATTGATTTGTAGTGATCCTAACTATTTTCCTGAGATCAACGGGTGGGAGAATATTCTCAGAAAGGATTGTTTGAATAAGTCACAAGGAGTGCACATTTTGAAGGAGAGTCTAACAACCCTTAAGGGAGTGCCACATGTATGACCATCATTGGAAGCCGAAATTTGGAAAGGTAGTATGACCCTTCAGTGAAAATAAGAATCATGCAAATTTATACTCAAAGAAGGTTTTGGATTGTTGATATAGGTTAGTTTGGGTTGTCCTCTCTCACAGATGGCATGTTACCATAGGCTGTGGCCTGTAGAAAGGTTATGTGTGTGTCCAACTTGAGTAGGTTGTGAGTGTGATCCCGAATGGATAGGATCCATCAGATTAGAAAGGAGGGAATCCAAACCATCACATTTGGTGGGCCTAATGTCCTCATAAGGATCATGTTGTTTTGGGGATCCACATTAATCAGGATTGTTGATTGGAACCATCTGCTAGTTGTCTGATCTATCAGAATGGCATGTTTCCTTATATGGATCCTGAAGTGATGTGGATGACATGTCATATCACCAAGTTAGCATGATATATGGGCACGTAGGGTCAAGGGACATGCCAACAAGAATATTCATGTTGGGGTCTATCGTGTGGTAGGAGACACGTAGAGAGGGGATATGTGTCCTCTTCGGAAATGTCAGAGCGATATAGGGAGAGGTCGTTAGTGGTTGAGCACTTACAAGCCTGAATAGGTGGAGAGACATTGATCTTGGTTAATTTGGGGCATCTGATCATTTGGGAGAGTGCAGTTGGGAGAATTCTTGTGAGAAAATATTCTTGAGGGTTGGACTCGATGGAAGGAGACCAACTGCAATGTTGCGTGATGGTGTGAACCCGATAGGCTTGTGGGGGAGGTTCCCTATGGAAAGACCATGTGTAGGTGGATGGATTTCCCGATGGGAATGTTTTGAGAGTCTTATAGGTCAAAGGTCGATGACCTACATCCATAGGGATCACATCAAGTACATGTGGATGCCATGTGGTTGAGGTGACATCATCGAGACGAAAGGTCCTATATTTCTTTAGGGAGCCATAACTTTCTAACCGGAGCTTGGTTTTGAGCATGGCTATAGCCGATGGAAAGATATTGAGGAGACAATTCAACTATGTTTTAATAAATGAGAAAGGAGTTTGGGTTTTTAAGAGGAAATTTTGACATCCCACCAACCTAAGAAAGGGTTAGGGGGTCGAGTGTGTTACACCGATATTTGGTCAAATCATGCAGTTTGATTTTTATATGCAAGTTGTCTCTCCAACTATTAGTTTATAATTCATCTATGCATTATGGTTGCTCCCTTACCTATTTATCATTCAAGTCTTGTTTCTAAATACTCTTCGATTACTCATAAAATCTCCTATATTTGAAACCCTAGCTTGTAGTTACACACTTACATTGGTACTAAATCTTGATCTTTCTTCCTAATCCACCTTCTAGGCTCTTGGTTTGCTTATAATTTTCTTCTCCAACACCTCATCAAGGATCAATTATTGTTAGTTTGGCCCCAACCTTGCATGGTTGTTTTCATCCTAGGGCATCTTCAAAGGTTTATACCTCTCTAATACCTTGGACAATTCAACCCTACAACCTCAAGGGAGTTTCTAGAAATGCTAGGGAAAGGGAGGTAACAAACTGTTCTATGGACGCATTGGATCACCATTGATTATTTCATTGTTATACACTTTTTTTTGGTATATCCAATGTTTTTTTTTTAGGGAATAACTCCTGGGAAAACCCACCAGGTACTTCCCCTCATTTTGAGGATGATACCTAGGGTAAACCAATTTTTGTAGAAAGAAGAGGCTTTTTTGATAGCATGCTAATTTAAGATCCAAACATGTCACTTGCAAGAATTGAACTTGGGTGGGGAGGAAAACACCCCTCAACACAAACCACTCGAGCTAAACCCAACTGACAAAGGTATATCTAATGTTATTACTACATTATATCAAATATAAGGTATGGCTATGTTTTCCAACAAGATGGAGCAACATGTGGAGGTTCATTTGGGAGGCGAAACATCCTATTATATGCTTATCAAAATCCTCATCTTCATCCCAAGAATATTCAACAATGTTCTCATTCAAATAGTTCTTTCCATTTCCCCTCTCTTTATTTTCAACACCTAGCTTAATTAGCTCACCAAATGGGATTGGGAATTAACCCTAGGTTAGATTGATTTCCTTTGTTTATTTGTTGTTAATTACTTTATGAAAACCCTAATTGAAGTACTCTGGTTAACCTACAACCCTAGATAACCAAATAATATTAAAACACTAATTATTTTAGTGGCCTTTCTCCCTTCTTTTTTCTTCCTCTCTTCCTTTCCCTCAGTGTTTCTCAAAATTTCCATAAAATTGAGTGGTGAATCCACTCTCTCCTTCCTCCTTGTGGTGGCATGGTTTATTTATCAAGGATACAGGGCATTGTCTTCATAGGTGTGATAATAGAGAACATAAAATAAAAACTCTGTAATTTCTTATAATTGTTTAGAATATACCATCACCTAGATATGATAGAACATAATTAGAATTGTGAGTGGATTAAATTCATGAAATTGTTCTTGTTGAGTGAAGGCAAGATCAAGTCCATGATTCAATGACCATGGGGCATGTTGAATAGTTTCTTCCCATAGTTTCTGGTGTGCAATCCTAGATTCTAGAGAAGGGGGAAAGCAATGTTGATTGTTGCAAGTGGTGACAATGACATCATACCACACATACCCAACATTGTAGTAAATAATGCAATGAGGCAATCTAACTAGTTTTATTGCATTGATATACCCTAACCAAAGTACATCATAACACATCTTAGTGCATTTTAACTACCCAAATAGAGTTAAACTATAAACAATACAAACATAAACCATTCGCAAATCTACATGCTAAGTTAAATAGTATGCTAAACTACTATGCTAAATTAATAAATACAAACTTGTAAATACATTTGAAATACAATAAAGAATACATAATCAAGGGGTGAGAGGGGATTCTAACTCGAGGACTAATCTTGGATGAACATCCATTATAAGACCTATTCCAATACACTTTTTTGTGAAAAAGATGAAATGAAAACATCTTGGCTCAACTTCCACGATCCATCTTTCTTGTGAGTGGATTAATGCTTAGTCATTGTGGCATCTTTAAATCCTACACATGTTTCATCTACAATTTAGATGCACAATCCTCTTTGTTAAAAATTTAAGCATACAAGAAATATTAGAAACATGATAAAAATGGACTGATGTAAAATATATTTTTATTACAATTAAATACTTTGATAAAATGGGTTTGATCCCCTTATATTTCATTTGCTAGGTATTTGTGTTACCTATACAACCTAACTAACTCATTTACTAACATTAATGAAGTTATTATATCTATCTTCTTTACTAGTCACTTATATTAATACACCTTTTACATTATATTGTGATTAGATTGTATATACTATTGGATCATTATACTCCAATACTCCAACAACTATCTTAATGCTACAATACAAAGTGACAACTTAAACATAAAAATAAAAGTTATTATGAAGTAACTTCACTCTTCCATTGTTCGAAATCATGCAAACACTCCATCAAGATATCTCATCACCCTTATAAGGGTAGTACTCCCAAATTCTTGAACTCCTCGAGTTCCCAAACTATTGAATCCATACAACTCTTTGATTTCACAAGTTTCCAAAATTCCTCAATTTCCCAAATTCCCAAATCACTACAATTCCCCCCAATTCTTGAATCACATGGACACCAATGTTGAGTTAAACTTTCTATGATTCTTTTCTATTTTGAAATTCTATCCACTAGGAATAAAATTTCAGAATCTTCTTTTATCACCATCATTTGTTGCCTTTGTTCCATTTGAGTTAGCGGTGTTTTTTTTACACTCTTAAAGAGTAATTATGGATGACATTTACTCTCAAATAAACTCATCAAAATCCCAACATATTCTCCAAAATAAAATAAATAAATATATGTATAATCTTTCTATTTCTGGAATGATAAATTTTCTTTGTTTGAAAACAAAGAGACAATATACAACAGTTTTTTTTGTTTCACCTCGAAAAAATATCTTCTCCCAAGAAGAAACACTCTCTATCTTTACTCCCTTTTCTTTCAAGGATAAAAAAATTGTCAATGATATTTTAACTCAAAAAGTCACAAGGAAAATTAAAAACAAATACCTCTATTGCTACCCTTTTCTTGTATCCATCTAAACATATGAGTATGTGATCCATATGTGAGACTTCTTGGTCTCTAGTATTTACTACATGTATGCATTAGGTGTGCATTTTCATCCTTGTTAGGGTTTTATGAATTTGTTTTGGGTACCATGTCTCAAGCATGAATGGTTGTTATCCCTCTATGATGTTTTCAAAAATAATTTTGTTTCACAAAAAATAAAAAAATCTCTTTAAATGCTTGGTTTATTATTATATGAATGAATTTTGATTAATGTTGATACTGAATCGAATAACTAAACCTTCATGAATAAATAAACTATGATTCATTTCCATTGATCATAAGACCAACAATGTACTCCTTCACAAATTACAAGCAACGACTTCCTTTTTATAATAAAATATGTTGGCATCACTTTCTTTGATTCTCTTTCCCTAAAGATCTAGCAAATAATAGTCATGGTGGTAGCTTCTATTCCATAGGTGGGTGGCAACTCCTATTTGTAGGCATGGACAACAACTTATCTATATTGGTGGCTAGGGTATGCTTATTTTCCTTAGAATGGCGGAGTTTGATATGGCTAGTGGCTCCTTAACTTTATGGCAACATGGTAACTCCTTTAGTGAATACATTCAACTGGTGTATGAACTTATCTTTCTTCAATTCACCACAAACCTTTACATTGCAACTTTCCTTATGGAATTGTTTTTCTCCTCAAATCTTAAACCTTAAATCTTTGTGTCTAGGTTACAGTCAATCCTAGTTTCAATCACGTTGTACTTTGGATATCTCCGCTCCAATACCTTGTTAACCTTTTAAGCATACAAGAAAGATTAGAGACGCGATAAAAAAAAGGATAAAGTAAAATATGCTTTTATTACAATGAAGTCATTTGATACAATGGAGTTGATCCTCTTTTATTTCATTTTATATGTAGTTATGTTACCCATACAATCTAACTACTTCATTCATTAATGCGTAATTAACTTATATCTATCATTTTTATTAGTCACTTATATTAATGTGACTTTTACGTTAGTTTGTCATTAGATTGTCAATACTATGAGTGTTATACTCCAATACTCCAACACTATTTCCTATTGTTGTGCATAAATTTTTTTATCATTACTCATTTTGTAGCTTTGTCTCATAATTTGGATGACAACTTTGGTGTTTGATTCTATTTCATGAAGATATTTTTCTATTGTTGTATGTTGGAAACAATTTCTACTTGTAGCACTTATGTTGGTCATCAACAATTTTACCATTTGGTGCATTTGCATCAAATCCTCTTCAACTTCAACACATTCAGTCACCTTGACAATTTTGGTATTTGCTTCTCTTTCATGGGGCACTTGTTCTATCATTATACATTGACACCATTTTTTGCATGAATCATTTATGTTGGTCATCGCCATTTGTTCCTTTTGGTGCATCTGCATCAAATCCTCTTTAGCTTCAACACATTCATCCATATTAATAACTTTTCCCTTTTAGGCACTTGTTTGGTTTCCTAACACCTCATAAGTTGATCATTATAAACATTATAGAGGGGCTTTTGTATTATGATCAAACTTTTACACCACATATTTCCCAAGTGCATACTCAAAGGGGATGTTAGGATGCATATGTACTTGATATGAGTCTTTGTTTATTGTCTCCCATGTTAAACATAAGAGAATATGTTAGTGTTATTAGTTCATTATGTTAAGATAATCTTGACTTAGTATGTTAGTGTTATTAGTTCATTATGTTAAGATAATCTTGACTTAGTGGATATACATGCGACAATAAGTCATTGCATGGTTACTTGTTAGGTCTTGCCAATGTGTGCATGACCTACTCACCTAGGTTATCAAGATAAGATTTACACTTCTCTTATCTTATCTTGACTCATCTATTTGATCTATAAGTAATATAAGAGTTACACTTCAATTATCTTATTTGATAGCCAAGTTGAGTGTAACCATAACTTGGAGTTCTCTTAACTAATTAGATCTCCTACATCACTAGATCATACATTTTTCTATATGAAGGCATGGGAGTCATTTGTTTCGAAGAGAGAAAGAACATGAATTGTAACGATTGTTGGCACATACTAAATCTTTATTTAACAATGAAGTTTTCTACCCAATATGATTTCTCCAATACATATCATGTGTTATTACACTATATGTCCTTTGTGAGTTAGTTTTAGTGTTTTAATCTTATGACCATTTAATATTTTTACAATAATATAATTAACTTGCATTCATTAGCCATTGTGTAGGTCATGGCTCTTTTTAGGGCAACAGATTCCCATGCACTGCACTCTCTGATAAACATATATTACCTTAATTTGTTTAACGTATATGATATTATCTTATTTTACAGGTACACAACCTATCTTATAGAATGCCTACTGCCAAAGTAGTATTTGTGAATTCACTAAATAAAACATGACAAACTTTCTTAATGACCAACATGGTTAACAAGTGCCTTGTAAGTTAGGTTATCAAGTGTTCTTATGTCATTGCAAATTTTTAGATAATTTCATATGAAATTATAATTTGTAGAGATAGTCAAGTACCATTAACAACACATAGAAAAAAACTCACTCATATATGTAAAAAAATAACACTTTGTTAATTGAAAACTATAATGAAGTATAATAGAGTTACAAGATAACACAATTCTACATAATAGCTAACAATACCCATCTACACCAAGTTCCTCATAACTCTTGGGATTCCATTAACAATTCTTACAATGTTAGGCTCACACACAATTCTTTGTAGCCTATGGTTTACATAGACAATAGATATTTTTAACAAGTAGATCAATCCTTACTACAACAAGTTCTAGAAACTTGGTTGTCTTACTCAACCTATTGAACAAACTCAACAACTTCTCTAGGGAAGAATCATATACAATATATGTATATGGATTACATTAATCAAATATGACTATGACAAAGAATAACTATCTCAATAACCTATTAATGATGATGTTACAAGGCAGTGATGTTCAACCATTGTTCTCTAGGTATCAATTTTGACTCAAATAACAAGCCTTGATGTACAAGTCATAATAGATCCAATGCTAGAATCTAAGTCAACATCACATGCATGAATAACCATGTCATGATGTGGCAAGGTTCAGATGACTGTACACCGCAACGACACATGCATGACACAATATACCTCTTTACCAAACATTTCAACAGTATTCCACATGTTTGACATTATTGTGCCTAGATTTTTCATCACCATTTCTACAAAGGAGGGGCACTTGAAAAAATATGAGGTAGAGGGAAAATAGGGGAGTCACTAATGGGGCCTCTAACTATCACACGATCAAAAAGTGCAATAGAAATGTTCTAGGAAATGTCAAGCTTGTTAGATTGGGTGTCCAAAAAAAGCATTAGAGGCTAATTGTGTTCCAAGCCATTGTTTCCTTCTTATTAGGAAAATGAGGTGGGTAGGCAAGGACCACATGATTTAGAAGTAGGTTTCTCTTTGCTTTAGTGAATATGATGCTTTGAGTAGGTCTCTATAGTTGGAGAGGAGTCTTGCTCAAAACTATGTCGGTTACCACAAAGAAGACATGCTGACCATTCCCTAGTCATTCATAGTAGTCAAATATGATATTCGTATTGTGAGGACAATAAGTTTCTAATGAAACCAATACTAAGTGCACTATAGAACACTTACAATTTAGGAGGATGTTTTCTCTAAGTTATAGATTCACCTAAGAAAAATTGAGCAATATAGATTGTTACCTTAAGTGTACCATTATTACTCAATTATAATGTATAACCATGCTAGAAGAAAATTACCATACAAAATAGAACAACCATCATAGCATGTTTGTATGCCATAAATCACCTTAATAACTACAAAATAGGTAAGAAATGCACATTAATATGAACTCCAACTCAATCATGCTCATAATATAAAATGATAAACTAGATATATAATCCCAATGCTAAAGTACGACTTAGTATAATAAGTATGCATTGATTACAATGTCATACATGGAGCCATAAATATCAACTTAGAGGTGGGAAGGTTAAATAAAGGTTAGTGGGGGCATGTAGGGAAATATGTCAATGCCATGCTAGAAGGAACATACATAATATCACCCATAGGCTTATTGGTTGGGAGACAATGGAATAAATGTGTTCGTAACTTGTTAGATGGACATAGTTTAAGGATGCCACACAACAAAAAACAATGTTCACTTCAAAACTACACCCAATATCCTAACAAGCAGAGTTCTACAAATCATTTTCACAACATCCCAATAAGTGGAGTTCTACAAATCATTTTCATAGTTGTAATAATGCTTTGATCCCAATAAGTGGAGTTCTACAAATCATTTTCATAGTTGTAACAATGCTTTGATGAGACTTTGGTTTACTAAATTGATCCTTCCTTAACCATGAGAGCTAAGTAAAGATGAGGCTTTTTTCCTTGCATTTTCCCAAGCTTAATTAACATCTTAGAGACCAACAACATACAAAGGGTGCTTTCTTTCTATTTAAATTTTAATTTCCTTTTTGGTTTTATTGAGATATTGCATTCATTTATTAGTTGGGAGACAATGGCATAAATGTGGTCGTAACTTGTTAGATGGAGCATAGTTTAAGGATGGCACACAACACAAAACAATTCTCACTTCAAAACTACACTCAATATCCCAATAAGTGGAATTCTACAAATCATTTTCACAATATCCCAATAAGTGGAGTTCTAAAATCATTTTCAAAGTTGTAACAATACTTTGATGAGGCTTTGGTTTACTACATTAATCCTTCTTTAACCATGAGAGTTAAGTAAAGATGAGGGTTTTTTCCCTACATTTTCCCAAGCTTAATTAACATCTTAGAGACCAACAACATACAAAGGGTGCTTTCTTTCTATTTAAATTTAAATTTCCTTTTTGGTTTTATTGAGATATTGTTTTTATTTATTGGTTGGGAGGCAATGGCATAAATGTGGTCGTAACTTGTTAGATGGAGCATAGTTTAAAGATGAGACACAACACAAAACAATTCTCACATCAAAACTACACTCAATATCCCAATAAGTGGAGTTCTACAAATCATTTTCACAATATCTCAATAATGGAGTTCTACAAATCATTTTCATAGCTGTAACAATGCTTCGATGAGACTTGGTTTATTACATTGATCATTCCTTAACCGTGAGAGTTAAGTAAAGACAAGGCTTTTTTTCCTTACATTTTCCAAATCTTAATTAACATATTAGAGACCAACACATATGAAGGGTGCTTTCTTTAGATTTAAATTTTAATTTCATTTTTGGTTTTATTGAGATATTGTTTTCATAAACCTTTTGCTTAAGCATGACACATATCATCTGTACAATAACTCAAGGCATGTATTGTTGATTTATTTCAACTTTTGCTTAAGCATAACACATATTATTTTAAAAATAACTCAAGGCATGAATTGTTGATTTATTTCAACTTTCTTATTGGAATAATAGATTATACTTTGTTATTTTTTGAATACTAAGTGTATTTTTTTCCAAGGAAACCCTTGTGAAAAACCTTTTGAGTATTTCTCCATGATTCATGAATGATAAATGGGGTAAATAGTGACCTTGATTAGAGAACCTAACCTTGAGGATGAAGAGAGTCAAACCCATGACCTCCCCAATTTTAAGGAAGAGATAAGAGATCTCATGTCTGACTCATGATCACTTGCGCTAATCCTCGAGGCTAAGTGCACTTTGTCTTTATAATGTATTATGCCAATTTTAACTTTTTAGAATGTCTTTCTTGAACTTTTGTGATTTCATGATCAATGCTAACTCTTATACTTTTAAAACATATCTAACACACTTAGAATTTTTTTTTAATTTCTTTCCAAATACAATGATATAATCACAAGTTTATGAACAAAAACTATTAACCATCAATTTAAAAACAAAAACCATTAATATAATTTAGATTTCATGTTAATATTAAATTAAATAATATTTCTTGAAATACCATTTTCCAAAGTCTTGTATCCTTCATAAATGATTTTGGCAAATACAGTAATAACATGGATTTTTTTTTAAATTGGACTCTTAAAAACCGAAGGCAAAACACTTAATATAGAAAACAAAATAAAATACTCAAAACCCTAAAATAAAAAATACTTATAACTAACCAAAAAAACAATTTGTAAAAAATAAGACGGGGAAAGAAAAAAAAAGTGGTCACAACTTGAACTTACCTTCAACATTTTCATATACAACCAAGCTTTCACATATCCTTGAAAGTTCTTGAATAAACATTTTAAACTTGGTTGTCTAGAGAGCTTCAAATTATAATGGTGTTCCTTCATTTCGCCTGGTGGAGCAATGGGTTTTCTATTATATGATTGTTCTTTCATTTTGATCCCTTAACCAGAGGGTTTTGGATTATATGATTGTTCTTTTATTTTGATCAGTTAGGGCCTCAGGTTGTGACAATATTAAACCCTGGGTTGCAAAGGCCAAAACCTATTGATTATGCTTCATTTAATAAAGTTGATGCCCAAATTGATTAGTTGACTCTTTCAAGGCACACATATTGCAATAGTAGGCAAATAGAAACGAGAGTATTTAACAGATGCACAATAGGAGACAACATTCAGATTTCATAGACGCTTGCGGAAGTCTTTTTTTATATTAAACACAGAGAGTCGAAGCTCTAAAGACAAGGTATACAATATGAGCAGGATGCTCAGAGTAGAATGCTCTTACTCGCTTGCACACTTACAAACTTATGCAAACTTGCATACACCCAGACTGACTCAAAAGGTCAAATAGAAGGGAGCTTTTAGAAAGACTCGGACAACTTACAAACTGACTGACTTGAAACTCCAAAACAACTCCCTCATGAATGAATTCTTCATCTCCTTATATACAAATTTGTGGAGATGAGAATCATTTCATCGAAGAGACTTGACAAGACTCAGGACCCTACATGTTTTCCACTAAATCTACTTTTAGAGATTTGGCGGTAGAAACGTGCAAGATTCTTCCGACCAAATCATAACTTTATTCTCAACTAAGAAAAGTAAATCTTACTTTAGATCTGGAGGGGTAGTCGTACAAGATTCCCCTACCAGTTGTCACATTTCAAAAGACACGTGAATTGAGAATCTTGGAAATGCGGGTCAAACCACGCCAAGAGTTGGAGAAGTGCTCCAAGTTTCCAAGATGCTCATTATTCATTATTACAAAGTAGATATGGGTCACGTCAACCCACTAAACCCGATTGGCTCCACTGTCGGCCAATTAGACTTGAATTACACTGTGGAGGTTAGTAACGTCAACCCACAAAAACCGACCGACACTACTGTCGGCCAATAAGCATTTTAATCATTTTCAATATGAGTTAAAAACCTTTGTTCATAATTCAGCGTGTCCCGCATTTTTGTATATACTTTTCGTGCAATGAAAGGTTGGCTATTCAAGATTTGGATAATGGTTTTTACTTTGACAGCCCATTGAAAATGATTTAGTATGAAATGGCATAATATCTCGCCTTCATTTGGTTCATATTCAAAGAGATTTTGGATTGATTGCAAAGGAGATATAGAGCTTAAGAC
>CBVK0103822780.1:0-18414 GCA_900067695.1 Picea abies | reverse complement strand
AATTACACAATACTTATCTCACAAACCCAACACTAACTACTCCTTGAAATATGTGTCACACTTCCTTTGAAACATGTGCCACTATTGTACGACATGTATGACCCAATTCATTTATCAAGGAAACTACATAACCATGCCCATAGTTGTTGCAGTATGACCCTCTTCTACACAAAATTATCTCCAGTTATAAATGCCCCCAATATGCCTTGAAATCTATGTTGTACATGCCTCGATTTATGTACATCCAAAAACAATAGTATGACCCTCTAAATTTGTACTTCATGACCTCTTCTTTTATGCTATACAGAACAACATTCAATGTTGTACTTGTCTTGTGATGCATGCCTTGTCTCCCTTTGGGAAAGTGCACACCTTCTTTTGTTATTCTTGGAATTTGTGCCTAATTGTCTCCCTCAAGCTACTTTTATTGAATCATTTAGGGTAACTTCCCTAGCCCTAGATCTCAGTGGCTGAGATTCACTCTTAGCTGACAAGATCAATGGAATGACTTATTCCCTTATTGAGATGACTTAAATCACTTAAGTCACTCAAATATTATAAAGTCACTTTCACTTTACCCAATAAATAATAAAATATCCTAACTTCACTTTATAAAATCACTTTATAAATTCACTTAAGAGATACATTTTCTCATCACTTATGCATGTTAGGCATGACTGATTCATAAGTACCTCCAAGCTACAAAAAAAACTAACACTCCCTCTTAATGAGGGAGGTACTTCTGGAACCAACACCTAGATAAGCCTCCAACCCCATCATCCCATCTACTATTGTAGCTGCTCCCTATGAACGGGAAGCCTCAATTGCTACCTCCACTGATATCTGATGTGAAGACATGATCCTAGAAGTCTCCTCACTCTCATGAGCATCCAACTGTGTTATCTCATACCAAATCGATCTATTGACTATATTGGAAGAAGCTTCATAACGTATAGTCTTTGGTAATGACATTGTCTCATAATCCAAGTACCCATTGGTTCCAACCACAAGCTATTCTAGGAACATGTACAACCTCTCATACTAGAAACCAAGAAATGCAACTATGTTGGGAGTAGCTCCCTTTGGATACAGAAACACATGTCCATGGAAGAACACAACTCCACATTCATCAACCTCCAAAGTTGAAACTAAGATTAAATTTACTAGTAGATCTGGAACAAACAACACCTTCGTCACCTCTAGAAAACCTCCCAACTCTAGTTGGAATCTTACACATCCAACCCCTTTCACTGCATGTCTGGTGCTAGCCAAACAAACCACATAGTAGTCTAAGTTTATCTCTAAAAAACTAAGGAACACATGCTTCATTCCTATCATATGCCGAGATGCACCAATTTCAACAAACCACACTCCAATGTCTCAAAAATATGCACTACCACTGCCTAAAAGACTAGCAATCAGAGAAAATTGCTTCTCATATTTCTCAATATACTCAACAATCTTAGTTGATGTCAATACCTCTAGTTCCTTCTCGCCCTTCTTCTTGTTTGTACATTGACTAGCGTAGTGGCCAGTCTTATGACATGCAAATAATTTCACTTTGCTCATGTCCTTCTTGTCTTTGCTCTTTCCCACAAGATAAATATTCTCCTCATCTGCACCACCCTCTTCCTTCTCCTGATCTATACTCTGAGATCCCTCCTCGATCTCCTCCTGAGTAAAGTTATCCCACAACCTCTCTCAAGTGGGAAAGTTCTATCTTCCCACCACACAATTCATGAACACATCCCACTCTTTGGTGAAGCCGTTTAGGGATATGCACACCAACTCCGACTCTAGAATAGTCTCACCAGCAATGGCCAACTCATCCTTCACCTGCCTGATCCGGGTGAGATAAGAGGCCACATTATCTCCCTTGTCCATCCTAGTGCCTTGGAGAATTTCCCTTAGATCCATATTCTTTCTCTCGTTCTTTTTCTCGAACAAACCTTTCATTGCATTCCACATCTCCTTAGCTATCATCTTCTCAACCAAATGTGGAATTTGGTGGTATTTTACTCCATCCAAGATTATCCTTTGTTACCTTGCTTCATTCACCTCATGAAGGTATAGGACAATGGGATCTGATGCAGGTATTTTCATGTTGGCACTCACAAATGCCCATATCTTGTTCTCCCTAAGAACAACTACCATCATTACCTTCCACTTCAGGTAGTTAGAGATCCCCTCCAATCTATCCTCATACCTGAGACTAGAATTCATCCTTGTCCAACTGACAAAGACCCTCTTTCCCTTCTTTCTTCTAAGAAAAACCCATGCAAATCATTGCTATCCAAGTGCCAAAATCTGTGCACTGAACCTCAGAGCCCAAGCTTTGATACCATGTTAAATTTATAGTGACTTTTTTCAAACACTTATTCAGCACACCGATTTCAACCTCAAATAAAGTCTCCAGGAATAAAGTGTACTTTATGAGCATACTTACAAAATGATGAAGATATGAAAAATATAGTAGAGAAAACAACAATGAACAATAGACAAAATATCACCACATTTGACACTAGATATTTGGGCAAAGACCCTGGAAAAACCCTGAAGGGAAAACCATCCAAGAGATATATTTTATTGAGCTCATAGAGAAATATTTCTAAGTTTACAACACCAATATTTTACAACAAAAATTACAAAATACTTATCTCACAAACCCAACACTAACTACTCCTTTAAATCTGTGTCACATTTCCTTGGAAACATGTTCCACTGATGTATGGATTGTATGACTGAGTTCAGTTAGCAAGAAAACTACAAAACCTTGATATTTTTGGCCATATTTTATATAGTACAACCGTATTATGCATGGACTTATCTCCAGTTATAAATGCCCTCAAGCTGCCTCGAAATCTGTGTTGTACATGCCTTGAATTCTATGTAGCCAAAAACAATAGTACGACCCTCTAAATCCTTACTGTACGACCTCTTGTTTTCTATTGTAAGGACCATCATTCAATGCTATACTTTTCTTGGGATGCATGCCTTCTATTCCTCTTGCAGAGTGTGCCCCTTCTCTTGATGTTCTTCTCCTTTCCCCTTCAACTCAATATCACTTTGTCTCTCTTGGAATGTGTGCCTCTTTGTCTTCCTCAAGCTACTTTTATTGACTCATTTAGGGTAAATTCCCTAACCATAGATATCAATGGCTGAGATTCACTCTTAGCCCACAATATCAATGGACATGACTTATTCCCTCATTGAGATGACTTAAATCATTTAAGTTACTCAAATATTATAAATCCACTTTCACTTTACCCAATAAATAATAAAATACCCTAACTGCACTTTATAAAATCAATTTATAAAGTCACTTAAGAGATACATTTACTCGTCACTTCTGCATGTTAAGCACGACTGATGTAGAAACACCTTCAAGCTACAAAAAAAAACTAAGATCCTTAATACATCATCTAGTTCTAGCTTGTATAGATATCCATTTATGAGTATATAGGAAGAAACTTTCATGGAATGTACCTTCTTCTTCTCCGATAGACTTTTTGGTGTCTTTCCTTCTTCCAGAAATTGGATATTTTTGCTAGTTCTTTTGGTGTATATTAAACTATGAATAGGTGAGAGTATTGAAAGTCATCATGAATTCCTATTACTTCTTCCCTTGTTTCTACCCTTGATAGGTGATCTGGCCCTAAATTATTCTTTCCTGGTTGAATAATCACCTCAAATTCAAACTTTTGGAATAATAGAAGCCACCTACAAAATCTCCCTTGATGTACTGACATGTTGACCAATTATTTCAATTCTGGATGGTTGGTGTAAAATACAAAAGGATTGGCCAACAAGTAATTTCCAAATTTTTGAAGGGAAAAAATCATTCCAAGGGAGCCTTCTTGCTCTATATTCGAATAATTTCTTTCTACCTTATTCAATTTTCGACTAGCATAAACATTGGGGTTATCAACTAAATCATATCCAAATTGAGCCAAGACAACTTTGACTATGACATTGGATGCATCAACATGCACATGGAATTTCTTTGACCAGTCAAGAAATCTCAATCTTAGGGATTTGACCATTTTCTTTTTAGTAGCTTGAATGACTCATTACAATATGCACTCCATACAAATTCTACATCATTATTGAACAATTCATCCATGGGGAATGCCATATATCTAAATAATGTCGAATGAATTTGTGGTAGTAGCCCATATGACCCAAAAATATTTTTATTTGTTGGCATTGACAAGGGTTTTAAGTTGAGTATTGCTTTGATCTTTTCCATGTCAATTTTTATGGAATATTTTCAAAGGACACAACCTAATAATATGATAATAGGTGTTGCAAATATACATTTCTATGTATTTTGTGAAATATGTATCTTTTGCCATCTTTCTAGCATTATTCCTAGCCAATGTATATGGATTTTTAGCAAATTTTATACCATCCAATCGTCAAAGTAGACTTCCATGGTTTTATAGATGTACTCTTTAAATGCCTTAACTACTATACCAGAGAAGAAAATAGGGGCAATTTTTTATCCAAAGGGCATCATTCTATATGAAAGGGAATCACTGGTCTTCCATAGCAATTGGCACTTGGTTGCAGCCCAAAAATCCATCTTTGAATGAATAGAATTCATGTCTTGCTACTTTCATTTATAAATTCATCTGCAAATGGGGTTGTAAAGGTATTCATAAGTGTAACTTTATTCTACCCTCTAAAGTCGGCGCAAATTCTTAGTTTTTTGGGACCTACTTTTTTAGTTGTACTGCCATAAGGATTGAACATTCTGACTTGTCAATGGGGTAAATGATTCTTGCAACCAACATTCCTTGAATTTATTTTTGCACAATTTATTTATATTTGTGTGCGAAGTTATATAGTCTCTTTTCTATAGGTTTGGCCATTATCACCACGTCGATCTTCATTTTCCCCATTTATGTAATCAAACCTTTCAAGTGTTTATAATTTTTCCAAGGAAATAAATAAAGGACCAAGACAACCCTCTATTTCTTCCCCTCAAAGATATTTTAAGGGGATTTATTTTCACCCCCTAGAAAACATATCTTAGTATTCTTTGAGAAGGTTGATTGTTTTTGTTGTTTGTTTTTTTGATCAGTAATCACCTGTCTTAGCCATTTTTTCTTGACCATCATTTGAAATACCAAATTATGTATATTTTATTTCAACATCGATCCATTCTGGTGCCTTTGATTTGTCCAATTTTCTCTCTCCTTCATGGACTTCATTATATGATGCTAGAAAATTTATTTTCTCTTGATCTTCTAGGTCAACTTGTTTATAAACTTTTAAAATAGATTTCACTTGTCTAATAAATTTTGGATAATATTTCGTCCACCTAAATCTCTTCCCTAAAAAACATTCATTTTTTTTGTGGCATGATATTTCATTGCAAGTCTAGGTCAACCCTATGTCAATCGTTGACTTTCCTTTTTCTTGTGTAATTTGTTAATTGGTCTCTCTATATAATTTGTAATATCCTAGTATGCTTCTTTTAGCTCGACTTCCACTAGGGAAAAGGTGAAGTCCTTTATAAAATTTTCTTTTAGCTCCTATCAAGTGCATGTATCTCCTCCAGTTTCTTCAATTTTGTACCATTTATATGGTAAGAATTTTAGTGTATTTGGAAACATGTGTGGCCAATATTGTTCATCTCTATAACCAATTCTCCTCCAATCTTTTTTGTAGTCCTTAATATAGGATTTAGGGTCAAACATTGGTTTAAATTTGAATATATTGGTTGTAGAAAAGTGAGCTTCCGCCCTCAAAATTGTTCCAAAAAGTACAGTATGGCTATGTTCCATGTCTATATTTGAGGTGAATGTGTATCCCACCATCACATGAATTGACCTGTGAATGACTACAACAAGATCTAAATTTGACCTTGCTTACTGACAAATTTCAACACTTTGATGACATGGACTATAGGAAATTCTCATTCTTTAAGTCTCAAAAGAGGGATTGTGGCTGGCTTTGTGTCTGTGGGTATTAGACTTGAATATTCTCCAATTATTTTCTTGTATACGATGGGTATTGATTTGATTAAAAATTAATATCTGAATCTTTCTTTTGGTATGGATTCAAATGTCCAACATTCCCTTTCTTTTGATTTGTAATTCTCCATTTTCCACTCATACAAATTTGTGTCATAATTTTAACCTGCATACAAGGGTGAGCCATGCAACAATTATCCTCTAACATTTGGTTCAAATCCCTCTTTTTCTCCTTCGATGACTTGATAAATTTTTCAAATCCCTCTTTTTCTCCTTCGATGACTTGATAAATTTTTCTTGCATTGATTTCTTCCTCCCAGGGTTCTGACCAAGGGTTTCCTTCTATGGGATCTAAGGGTATAATAATTCTTTTTCCATTCTCTTTCAACTTTATTCTATTTTTTTCTAATGAATTTGTTTCTTTCATGTTTTGATGTCTAGGTGAACCGATTGATGTTAAATATGTTGGAATACCATCGACTAAGTTATTGACTTCAAAATCAACCATGGTTTGGATCCCCGTAATTATTGTTTCCACAACTTTTAATATACCAATTGGGTTGACAAATCTTTGGTTTACTAACTTTAGGGAATTATTGGACTTGACCAAGTCAAGTTTTCCCATCCTAATCGAGGTCTCTTTTAGGAGAATATTGACTTGAGATCCAACATTGACCACAAATTGTGGAATCATAAACTCTTTGACTTACAGGTGAACTTGTGAATCATAATCATCATGGAACCTTTCTTGTTGAGTCAATTGGAGCATATTTTTACATGTTCTTCATTCTTCTTTAGATTCCTTAAGAATATTCAATGATTCCAACAATTTGGAGACCGAATCGTCTTATTTTAAAACATTAAGGAACTCTTCAAGGACTACATCCTTCATTACTTCTTGGTACCTTGTTTGTCAATGCTCCTATCAATTTTCTTCTTCTGTTATATCATCAAATAAACAAACATCTTCTCTCATGACTTGCCTTTCCTTATAAGGATCTGAGTATCAATTATATTTTCTTACATGTTTTATTTGAGGTGTTTTATTCAATTCCACATTGCTCTCTTTCTTTTCTCTTGATCTAGTATTCACATTTTATTTTTTGGCATTCAACACCTTATGCTTTGATATGCTTTGGAGGAGATTAATAGTTCTCATGTTCTTTATATTTTCAAGCATAATAAGGTAATCTTCCAGGGAATGATTGTCAACTCCACATATAATATAGTATTTAAGATCAATCCTATATTTTAATGGATAATCTGGACTAATGCGATTTTCCTTAAAAAAATAAAGAAATATTTCTTTCAATTTCCTCCAAAGCCCTCCACAAGATTCCAAAATATTGTGTAACTATGGAAGAACCTACAACTATCACCTAAGTGGAATCTTCCCTCGTTTTAGTAATGGAATAGGTCCAAAAAAAGAGAGGCTTCCCTAGTGACCTCAAGAGATCAAATAACAAAAAATAGACAAGCCTTTCGCCCCCTATCTTGATCACCCTCTAGTTAGGTCTAGGTCTAGGAGAGGGATAAAGGATACCGAGATAATCATTGTATCTGTATGAGACAATAAATCACTTGTAACATATATAGACAATTATCAAGTTATAGAGTGCAAAATTATCCATTTTAGACACTAGACAAGTAAGAATGTTTTGGTTGTTGCAAATTACAACATTAAAATAGTCTTATAACAACAATAAGTATTTTGCAACAACAACAAGATAAAGTGCACAAACATGTAGTGATTTAGCATGCAAAGTAAGGATTAATCAAGCATAAAAATATCCAATTGATAGAAGTAATTTATGAACATGTTAAGCCACCTTTAGATGAGTGTATGCAACAATTTAATGTGTTTTTAAGTGGTTGTGGAAAATTTTTATAACAACAGCAAGAAATATTGTGAGTTTGCTAGAGTTAGGTTAGCAATGTTAGTAGGATACTTGAGAGAATAAGAAAATTGATTTTAACAACTAATTTCACCACAAGAACACTCTTAGATTAATGTCATTGTCCTAGGGCTTATGGAGTCTCAAATGCATTAGCTTGAAGATTGATCTAGGTGAAACAAAAGTGGTAGAGTCTAAAAACTAAGGTGCAAGCACGTTTGGGCCTTATGATTTAGACTTTGAGGAAGAAGGTACCGAGGGTGCAAGCACGTTTGGGCCCTAGGTGCCATTTTTCCCTTCTTCTAGATTCACTTAGGTCAAGGATCAAAGTCTAGTTTTAAAACCCTAAAGTGAAAGAAATTTTGGGCCTTAGGATTTTAACCCTAACAAGGATGCTTCAAAAACTTGGACAAATAAAACTTTGTGAGGAAAAGAAGTACTTATGTCTTCCTCTTAAGGTTTCAACAAAACAAGAATAATTGCAACAAGATAGAAATTTAACCATTATCATTAGCGAGACAAGATAAAATTGTAGAAAATTACTTCATCCAAGTACCAAGAGAATTCAAACCCTAATTGCAGAAATTTTCCATCCAAAAATGCAACACATCCAAAAATCTCCTCCTCCAAGACTAGCACATAAGAGAGAAAGCTGCCAAAGATCCCTAAAGGGAGAAAATTTTAGAAGTTCTCCTCACTAATGTGAGGTGAAAAGTGATGATCCAAAATGAAAATGAAAGATAGCCTTTATATGTGAGGCTAGGCATAGTGTTTTGTCCACAAAACATAACAAAAATTAATTAGAAGAGGGGTTGAACCCTCATTTAAGCCCCAAAATATGATAAAATGTAAATAATACATCATAAGTGTGACACATGTGGTGACGTCAATCCTTCCTAGGCTAAGAGAGGGCCTCCAAAGGCCATGTGGCAACATCCGAAGGTTGAGTAAATGTAAATGACATGTCTCCTCACCATGGTCGTGCCAAATCATCACTGGTACCCCAAGTGTCCATATAATTGTGTCTAGGATGGAGGGATTTGCTTCTTGTCTCTTCATGGTGTCTCATTGTCTACTACTGCAATATACTTGATCCAATGAATAATAATCCCTATGGTACTCTGCCCAACCTGCGGGCTTTCAACCCATCTGTGTGCCATCATGGCCAAATCTGCTCAAACCAAGCTCATATGTCCAACATCCAAGATTTTGAAGGTGTGATAGATCATGTCAGAAGGTGGTAAGTCACTGTGTGACTCACTGCTTTGCATCACATGTGTGAAAGTTATGCAATAAGGGCACAATGTCCTGGGTGAAAATTGAGGAAGTACCTCAAAAAACCATGTCAGGGTCATCCAAAACAAAGCAGAGTATAAAAAAAGGTAAACCAATGTTCATAAGATATATTAGTCCTTAAATCATGCAAAATAAGTTGTTACTTAAAATATAATCCATGCAAACAATTCACCTCAATATCCCCTTCAAGCATCACACCATCTTAGGACCTCATGTGAGTTGGCAAGTTTGAATATGGGAAGGCCTTCATCCAACGCTATTAGATGTGCCAATAAAGATAGGAAATAAAATATTTAGGTAGAGGGATAGGTCTAGAGGGAAGCAATGAAAGAAATAAACCCTTCAAGGGCAAGTGTGATAGTTACATGAATCATGGCTTACTTCATGGCTTATGGTGTCACTGAATCCATTTCTATGAGCACCTGTGTAGAGAGGGCACTTTTTGCTTGAGATACCCTTTCCTCAATACGTTTTTCATTCATAACCCCTTAATTTCATTTTGATATCCAATTGTTATTTGCAAGTCCCATTTATATCTTTCAAGCTTTATTCCTTCATTTTCTTACTGGGCTATGGTCCTTTATAATTGTGCATTCATTTGCATCAGGACAAGGGGTGATTACTATTAGAGGGGGTAGATCTCAAGCTGTCCTATGGATTTTATGGTGGCATTTATCATTTATAGCATATACATAGATAACAGTTGCATCAACCTCTATGCCTTCAACCCCTTCTTCTCATGAGAGAATGGAACATGACCCATTACCAAAGTTTAGTGCACTATGAGAGGATCTAGGGTGGAAAGAATTAAGTATGTTGGAGAATGGAATGTTACCCTTGTGAGGCCCCCCAGTAGTACCTATTTTCCATGGGTGGTGACAACATGGGACTAGGGCATAAAATCTAGCCACCAAGCTGAAACAAAACAACAAACACAACTTCCCAAGCCAATGATTCATTATCCAACTTCAACCAAAGATCATCATCCACATTCTCAAAAAATTAAGAACAACACTTTGCATGAAAGAAGAACTAACATACCTCATGGTGATGTTGGATTACCATCTCCCATACATTGGTTTGTCTATATGTGGTGAGCCTTGGTTGATCTATAGCCGTAGAGCCAAATGAGGGGGGTTGTTGGGATACCATGTGTGGACATGCTAATCATCATCATCGTCAATATAATTGTCTCTTTAACATCCCAAACCACCTAGGATGGGCCATGTTGCTACAAAAACGCTCTAATATTACTATGATACCACAATGTAACATCCCCAACCACCCAGGCTGGGCCACGTCACACAAACTCAACCTTTGTAGCTCCGAATCAACCAAATTGTAACATCCTCAACATACTATTGAGCAATGCTACTCCAAAAATCCACTACGCAGATTCTATACTAAACTCCAGTCTGTGCAGTATTACTTGAAGTAACACGCTCAACCTATAGTCGAGTTGTGTCGCACTGACATACTCCTTTTAACACAACTTTAAGCAACGAAGGTAACTCAAAAAATTGAGAACAAGCACACTAAACACATAGTGTTACTGTGCGCGAACCCATCCTGCCATTATTACCAAATCTATTCTACTTGTGCGTTCAAACTGTTTCCCTGTGCACACAAGTAACTCTAGCCTCTGATGCACATAGATCTCTTATGCACACACACATATTCAAACCTCTTCTTGAATATTCATAACCAAAATCACGAGTTTAACTTAACATACAATACTATCAACAATTGTCATATTCATGCACAACTACAATAATGACTATCAACACCACACTTACATGTGAAAGAAACATTAAATAGAATAAAAACAACTACTTATATGCGATAAACTACAATAATTAACCCATACCAAACATAGATAAACAAGCACACAGTAAATGAGACAAGCACAAAAAGTACACTTATCTTTTATTAAAGTCACCAAATTTGTGCATACCTCAGACACTCCTCCTAGCCACAGACTATGTTGCTCATAATCTTTCAACAACAGGTCACCCCCGAGATGGGTATTAACTCCACTAGGGAACAAGGGTTCCTAGTGACAAGCTATGGTCTAATTCTTAACAGAATTGCTCAATCCAAGGTGTCCACTATTGCAACTAGCCTACAGTCCCTCATTCCCCAAGAAATTGTCACACCTAAGGAAGTGTTCCCCTTATATTCTCAAGAGTCCTTTGACTTCCCCAGTTCTCTTCCAGGGTTACCAAAAACATGTCAAACAAGAAGTCTCTGAGCCCCGTGACTAATGATCAACGCACCAGGGAATAATTCTCGACAAAACTCTCACCTAAAGAGTATGTTCATGGGCTTGACAACCCACTTCTTCAAAATCAAATCTTCTCCCAAAGAGACTATTCACGGTCCTTCCAACTTGCCTCTTCAATAGTAAAACTTTGATTAGAGTACAAAAAATCCTACAAGCTTCTCTATGCAGATAAGGTAATAGTCTTCCTCTCCCTGGACTGACCCCCTTCTGCACACGAGAGTGAACAATGGAATAATCCCCCCTGAATACAGTAAGGCCAACAATATATATTGCATGCCTTCAACTCGACACTTTTCACCCTCATAGGTAGCTTAATCCACTCAGTGACTTGTTCCCTACCCTTGGGAATTTAGGATAAAATAATTATCCAACATTACGTTTTTCCAAAAATATTAGAAAATATTCCTATAATACTTAAGTCCCTCCCCCTTTTCCTTTTTTGGAGTTAGCCCCCCATCTCTTTTCATCTGAGTCTATTTTCACGCAGTGATGTAATATTATTAATAATTGAGTATGATTACTTTTACATGGATAGGCACACTGGCCTATCTGCATCCTAACTCACCAACCTCCTAACTCACCAGCCTCATAATCACACATGCTCTCCAACCTCAATACATATACACCCATATATATACATACACATATATATAACTCAACTCTATGCACACTCCCAGGTCATTCCCATGCACTTACCCAAGTGTGCACAACATTGTGAAATGTGCACACTTACCCAGGTGTGCACAACACTATGAAATGTGTGCACCTATCTTTGATAACAATTCTCTGTGCACTACTTAGGTGTGCACAACATAAAAAAATAAGTTTCAATGACTCACCAACCTAAATGTACAGTTACATTTACAATTGGTAGCAATGAATCACCATCCTATATGTACATTTACAAAGGGTCCATATCAGGGACATTACATTATCCTCCCCCTTATTTATGCATTGTCCTCAGTGCATCATATACACATGTACATACAAAATTTCAAAAATATTCAAAAATATGTGGATACTCTACCCGCATAACATCCTCACACTCTCAGGTTGCATCCTCGAGACTATACTAGGTCCATTGGACCTTTACCAACTCCATGGCTCGATTCCTGAGATGTTTTATTTTCCGATCCAATATGAAAACCATTCACACTCGAAACTTGCCTTTTGTCTCCACCTAAATCACATTCCAATCAATAATATGATTAGCATTAGGTATGTATGTTTTAAGAAATGACATGTGGAAAAAATTATGAATACACAAAGATGCAATAAATGAAAGCATATATGTGACAGGACCAATCCTTTCAAGGATTTCAAATTTTCCTACAATAATGTGCTTCTAACTTGGAACACTTTCCCAACTTTAGGGAACTACACCTGGATTTCACTTTCAAAAACACATGGTCACTCACTTTAAACTCTATCTGGGTTATGCCTTTATCTTCACAACTTTTCTACATGTCTTGGGCAACCTTTAAATTCTACTTGATCTTTACCATCTTCTCCTCTATTTCTTGGAGTAGATATATCTCAACTACTGGTGTGCTTCACTTTCTACCATAAAGTGCTTCAAATGGGATCATCTTTAAATATGCTTGATACCCATTGTTGTAATAAAACACTACCAAATGAAGGTAGTCTTCCCATTTTGATGTCTTATTCATCACATACATCCTAAGAATATCTTCAATCACCTAGATTACTCTTTCTATTTTTCCATCTGAATCGGGGTGATATGTTTTGCTAAAGTTTAGACTTGTTCCAAATCCATTGAATATCCCTTTCCAAAATTTCAAGGTGAACTTGGAATCTTTGTCAAACACAATTTTCTTAGGTACTCCATGCATCTTGGAAATTTCTCGCATGTATATCTCAGCAATGTCAACTGCCTTATGCACTGACTTCACTAGAATAAAATGGGCAGATTTAGTAAGCTTTTCCACCACCACCATAATAGCATCATGTTTCTTAGAAGTCCTAGGCAACTTAGTTATGAAGTCCATGGTCACAAATTCCCACTTCCATTCAGGAATGGGTAAAGGTTGTAGCAAACCAACTGGATGTTTGTGCTCAACCTTGAACTTTCGACATTCGAGACATCTAGCAATAAAATAAAAAAATTCTTTTTTCATACATGGACAAAAGTATTTCTTCTTCACAACGACAATTGTCTTATGGTAACCTGGATTTCCAGCATAAGGAACCTTATGCATCTTTGACAATATCCGGCCCTTCAACTCCTAATCATTTGAAACATAGACTTTACGTCTATACATGAGGATACCATTCTCTCTTAGCTCATAACCTTCTAAATTTTGGTGTGACATACCTTGTTGTAAAGTCACCTTTATGTACACATAGCACTGATCAGATTTGGAAAATTCTAAAATTTTGTCACACAAATACAATTTATACATGTTAATGGTTGTAGCATTCATTTGATGCACCCTCCTGCTGAGTGTGTCAACCACCTTGTTCTCTTTTCCTATTATATGCTTTATGTCAAAGTCATACTCGATGAGGAATTCTAACCACCTACTTTGTTCGACATTTAAACTTGGATGTCCAAATAGATACTTCAAACCACTATGGTCTGTCCTCAACTCAAATATTTTACCCATGAGTATGTGTCACCACATCTTCAAGGCATGCACTATGGATGCCAATTCCAAGTCATGAGTGGCATAGAGCCTTTCATTCTCTTTTAAGTTTCTTGACCCATAGCATACCACATGCCCATTCTGATTAAGGACTCCATCGATCCCTTCCCTACATGCACCCATGTACACAACGAAGTCTGCATCAAGATCATCAATTCTAAAAATTGGCTCACTTGTTAACAAACTCTTCAAGTTCCGAAAACTCTTTTCACAATCCAGAGTCCATTCATACCACGAACCTTTCTTTTCCAAAAATGTAATTGGATGCACAATCTGTGAGAAGCATTCAATAAACCTTATGTAATAACCCACAAGTCCCATAAAGGACCTTACCTCTATGACATTTCTTGGTGTCAGCCATTCCTCAATGGATTTTATCTTTTCTGGATCCACAACTATTCCTTCCTTAGAAATAATATGTCCCAAATAATGAATCTATTGCCATTAAATGAGCACTTACTCAAATTTGCATACAACATATGCTCCCTCAATACTTGTAGTACCATTCTCAAGTGTTGCTCGTGCTTCTCTTCATACTTTGAGTAAATAAGTATGTCATCTAGAAATACAATGAAAAAATTATCTGAGTAACTTCTGAAAACTCCATTAATCAAACACATGATGACAACCAGTGGATTTGAGAACCCAAATGCCACCACTGTGGATTCACAATGTTTGTACCTTGTTCTGAAAGAATTCTTGTTGATTCCTTCTTCCTTAATTATCACTTGATGATATCCGGATTCGAGATCAGTCTTTGAAAATATCTACGCACCCCACAACTGATTAAAGAGGTCATATATCCTTGGAAAAGGATAGTTGTTCTTTACTGTTACCTTGTTCAACTGCCTGAATTCAACACAAAGTATCAATGTACCGTCCTTCTTCTTCATGAATAATACTAGGGAACCCCAAGGTGACACACTTGGGAGTATATACCCCTTCTTAAGAAGCTCTTCAATTTGCATCTGCAACTCCTTCAATTATGTCGTATTCATGTTATATAGAGTCTTGGATACATGTGTTTCTCTAGGCATCATATTTATGGAGCAATCAATATCTCTTTTCGAAGGAAATTCTGGTATCTCTATACATCCTCAAACTCTTTCAGTACTACGTAGTCTTCAATACTTGGAACTTTCTCCTTATATGCCTCTTCCATGTGTGTTGCAAATACTTGACATCATTTCCTATAACTTTTCTTCAATTGCAAGGATGAAACTTCTCGGATAGTTACAACTCTTGGAATTCCTTGAACTGTTCTTAAGATTCCTTCCTCCTAAAAGAAAGTAAATTCCTTATTGTAACAGTCCAAGACAACATGGTGCTCGTCCAACCAATCCATACCAATGAGGAAATCATACGAAACCAAAGGTATGATATTCAAATCAACCTTTGTGCGTAGTCCATTCATCTCCATTGGACATGCCTTAATCATTTCATTAATTTTCCTTTTTCCTCTTGTAGCTAACTGCACCAACCAAGGATTTCCAAGCTTGATTCTCAACAAATGGAATCTTTCCACCACCTTAGGATATACATAACTATGACTAGCTCCCGAGTCAATTAAAATAGAAATGGGTTGGTCATTAATGTTACCTTCCACCTTGATCATCTGTGACTGAAACTCATCCTTCTTATTATCTAGGGATACGTAAACCCTTGGCACAATTCTTCCCATGTCCTCAACTATCACATATTGCTGTACACTGTGCACATTCCTTGTTTTATCACCTCTTTGAGGGAAATCTCTATGTAAATTATTCTCGCCACAACTCCAAAATTGAATATATTGCTGCCATGGATTTTCCCCCACTATCTCTGACATTCTGAGCTTTTGGAGTGTTGACCTTCCTTGCGCAGTATTTTTGAAAAATGGTGGATTATACCCCTTCTTCCTTTGTTCCACCTTGTTTTTCATCTTGTTTTCCCAAGCCTTTTGGAAAATTGATCTTCCCCTTTGCTACTCATAAAGACACTTAGCATGCCTTATAGTTTCCTCCAATGTCTTGGGGTCATCGTACTATATATTGTCACTTATAAATGAGGGAAACCCACTCAAGTACATTTGAACTTTAACTTGATCATCCTCGATGAATATGACATATTTCAGTAGCTCTAAGAATCTTCTTTCATAATCATCTTTCGTCATACTCCCCAGCTTGAGTTCAAATAACTCCATTTTCTTGTCATAGTACAACTTGGTTAAGTATTTCTTTTGGAAATACCTCTTGAACTCCCTCCAAGTAAATTTCGTCCCATCAATGTGTTTCACTTGCACAAACTGATCCCACAACATTGATGCCTTTCCTTTTAGCTGGTGGATGGAAATTCTCCCTTCTGCCTACATAGAATAATTATGCAGCTGGAAGTACTTCCTCATACCCAAAAACTAGGTCTTTGCATATTCATCCTTCGTGTGCTCATCATCAAAGGTAGGAGGCTTGATTTTATTCATTTATCCTTGTAGTTCATTGACCGCAGTTGTTGGCACAGGGGCAGACCCAGGGTTCAGCTCCAAGAGCACACCAACAAGCCATAACTACTGGCCCTTTTGGTAGCACCTGTGAAGCATATGTAGTCTCACCCAAAGTTGTTATGAGGGGGTTGCAGGACAGAGATTTCTACAACCAAAGGGAATATCAAGTGGATCTAACACAAGAACATCACAACATTCATATATCACTTATCAACTTATATCTATTCTTCACATCTACTTATCAAATCTAAAGCAGTAATGTAATCACAACATATCAATGACAGACACAAAGTACCAATCACACACAACAAAAAATATGCGTGGTTCACCCTCTCTCTAGGGCTACGTCCACATAAATGTGCTATATTATGTTAGGTTAAAGCATATAGTTCTTGTCTGCGCTCTTAGCTAGCAGATCTTCTCTCTTCTCCTCTCTTTCTCTCCTCTCCCTATGCACCCAGTTGCAGGGTTGATCTTGCACCAAGTTGAAGATCTTACAACTTAGAAGGCTCTCATACTCAACACTTCCCTCTCACACAATACTCCTCTCTCGCCTAACTCAATACCAACAACCACAATACAATATTATCGTACCAACCTGAAGTACCAAACCAACCTAGGTCCTTTGGACCTTTATTTATACATTACAATAGCTCATCGATAGCCTTAGGCCGAAACTTAGGTGTCCAAAAACCTAGATACGAAAACCCTAGGTGTCTAAAACCCTAGGTCAACTTGACCCATATTTCCAGGGCTTCTCCAGCTTGTATTTCCTTCCTTCTCATGTGGTGCTCCAAAGAATCCAATGGTGGTTTCCTCCACTTGCTGACATGTCCACGATCCTTCTTTCTTGTTGACTTGCCATCCCCAATCTCCTCGTCCAACAACTTTCTTCTTCAGGCTTCGCTCCATCTTTTCTGCTCTTTTGCTCATTTTGACCCAATAAAAATCATTGTGTCTTCTGCACAGCTCACATTCTCTCTGTTCTTCCTTGATCTTCACTTGATTACATAACCAAGGGCCAACATGCCCCCAACACTCACCTGTGACTCGTCCTGATGCACTTCAAATCTGAACTTCCTTTTTTACTTCGACTCTCAGTTGCGCAGTGCAGCCTTTTCTTTCTTCTTTATGCCTCCTCTTCCTCCTTGTGCAAACTGTCTTTTCTGTGTCTAGTACCCAGTTTCAACTGCACCTGGTACCTAGACCCTTTTATTCTTGTTTTCACTGAGAGCTGCGAGGCAACTGGTTGTCATAGTACAACTTCAACTGACTCCCATTCACTAATCCTTCCTTCCATTCTCCCTTTAACATCTTCAGTTGTGAAACTCCTCCTTCTATGACATAGGCAATCTCATATGGTCCAAGCCAATGCGTTTTGAACTTTCCAAGATGTTTTATGAACTTGTTGTCATAGAACAACACTAGGTCTCCTTGTCTAAATGCCTTCTGCTTGATGTACCTATCATGGTAGGCCTTCTCTCTTTCCTTCTGAACTTGTTGATGGAATACTGCATTGAATTGATCTTCCTCAAGTTCGACCAACTATTCGAGCCTCTCTTGAACATCTCCAGTGTCATCCACATCTGTAAAAGCAACAATTCTCAGGCTTAGTACCAGATATTCCATTGGAACAACACCTTCAAGACCATACACCAACTTGAAAGGGGTGTACATTGTTAGCTTCTTGCAAGTGATTCTATAGGCCCATAACATTGCTGGTACTCTTAAATCCCAATCATCTCTGTTCACACAACAAATCTTGGTTAGTGTTGTCTCCAAGATCTTGTTGAATGCTTCAACTGTCCCATTT